>RHPI01001715.1:810187-838820 GCA_009103225.1 Chlorokybus atmophyticus
GGGAGGCTCCAAAGCTTTGGCAAGCTGAGCAAGTTTTTTTATATGCGCTAAAAAATTGCATTATCATATGCACAAGATATTTCACATCAAGCTTTTTCAGCATTCCATATCATTGTTCATATACTTGCTGATAGTGACTAGCATGCTCATGACAACAATAAGTGACCGCTTTGCGTGGTTTCTCTTTATTCTCCATTATGTACTATCTGCGGCAATGCATGTTGCATATTAAACAAATAGCCATTGATTGTCAAACATCGTGTGAGGTGCGACAACAGGGTGTACATGCATGACAGCGCAACCTTAACAACTGAATAAGTGGATGCTCGCTAGCATGCAACATGTTTGCAATTGGTGCATATCAATACATAGCTATTACGGCTATTAATACATAATACATACCTATTACGGCTCAATGGCGGACATCATCATAGCTAACACCTTTATGCTTTGCACTTAGCAACAAATGCATCCGACATATTTACATCATTGCAAAGCAACCAATTACACGTAAATATAAACTTGTTAAAATATCAATACACTCCAAGTGTTCGGGAGGATACCTTAAGACATGATGCTGATCAAACTTCGTGCGTACACTATGCAATGATGCTGAGCATATGTAATGTCATACCATACCTTATATATGTTGCCTTATATCCTCGTGTTGATGAACCAATGGTTGAGCCATTGCTACATGCTGCCAGCTGTCCGCCCCACTTTTATTGCATAACAAAGCACGTAGCAGCAGATATAAGGTTGCCGGTATATGGCTTTGAGTAGAATATCAATTGCTGCCATTGTTTGTTGTGTCTACTCTGCTTGCCTTGCTATGCATCTCTGTCTGCGCACGCATGTTTGTGCATTATACCATGATCTATACCATATACTCATCATAAGGTAGGCACTTGAAATACTACATGCATATCGTAGCCATTTGCTCATCCTGTGCAAATGAAATCAATGTTGCTCCCGATGTGGTATGCACTCAGCGAGGTTAAATTGATGACTCATTGGTGATGACGCTGGCCAAACCAACAAGTGAGGGACACCAGGTCAGCTTGTGACTGTACTTTACGATATGAACGTAGTGTATGAAATCTCACGCGATGCAAGATGTAAGTTATAATAGTTGCTAACTACAGTCTTACACTACTGTGCAAAGTTGGGCATGTACTATGACACTACGATCTGTCCTCTTCATAGGTAGGAGTTGTAATAGCTTTCACAATTGTCTGTACTTGTATTGACCGCGAAGGGCGTACCGATGGCAAGAAAACAATATTCCAATAAGCAAACCCGGGTGTTGCGCGTGACCTCACGATCTAGTATATTATACGATCTAGACAATGTTAAAACACAGGTGCTATGTAACCGTTCAATTGCTACATGAATGCAATTGGACGGTAATGATCATCTGAAGTTGTGCGATCGAGACAACACAACGCTTACGCGTGTCGGCGCGATTGATGTATTACGCACATGATAAGTTAGGGTGTGGCGGGAGGGTCAACAACAAGCTCAGCCCCGTCCCCGCCGTCGCTGCTTTGCTCAAGCACAACAACAACAACTACTACTACTACCGCGTGCAAGCTTACAGCGCCGGCGCCCTGCGAGGTACGCTGCCTCAGCTACCAAGTGCGCGGCTCGGGGCTGTGACATTGGCATAGGGTGCAGGCTGAGGGCGTGTTCAACGCCTGCATGCATCCTCGGCGGTGGCAAATTCACTAACTGCGGACGTTACGTGCTGTCAGCTAGTGACGTCCATAGTTGAGTATTGGCCAGTGTATGAGCTCAGAGGCTCTCACGCGATGTAAGATGTAGATTACAATGGTTGCTAACTATTGTCTTACACTCATGTGCAAAGTCAGGCATGTACTATGACACTATAATCTGTCCTTTTCAGTGGCAGGAGTTGTAACAGGTTTAGCAATTGTCTGTACTTGTATTGACTACTACCCTCCCTCTCAATATAAATTAGTAGACAACATTGCTAGAAGAGAACAATCGCGTCTGTACATGCCCAAAAGCAATCTGTCGACACATTGCATTGATTTACATAAGCAGTTGCGTCCACCATCCGTGTTACAAGTCACATGCGCAGGTATGGACTTCGCATGGTCCCTTCAAGCTGATGCGGAGACCCGACACACACGGCGATTGCACGTCGGCAATTGGAGTCTACTGCAGCGCAACGTGCAGCAACGGGCCATGCTCGCCTTGGCCAATGTGGAGCGCATCAGTGCTGCAACCACTAGTGAGAATACGCGCGCTCGGCGGGAGCTTGTGTGGCGGAGGAGTTCATGGGCTACTTGCAAGCACTACATGTTGCCGTGGCAGATGTCACTCCCACCATGACGGCCTATTCAACCGAGCATTGAAACGATGTGCACATCACCAAAGCCCGACGCAAGGATAAGAATGGTGCACTTATGATATCTAACACCACCATTGAGGTGACTATTATGCATTTGAGCGCTGGTTTCAGGTGGCATGGTAATGTGGGCTCGTGGAGCACAAGTCATCCCGCAGGCAACCCGTGCGAGTCTGTGGATGTGCCTAAGTATCGCGCTGGCTATGCGAAAGTGACCGCTCAAGCTGGCGTGCAGCCCGTGCCTGCCATCATGGCAGTATGATACCGTTGGCTCATGCCGACATGAATATACTGGTATGCTACTTTCAGCGGCATGTAGAGTAATCGACCAGTGCGGGCCACTTATGAGAGCGCAGTCATTTGGCGTGACTACACATTGTGCATGTATTTGTGGTGCACATGGCAAAGAAGCAGTGAAGGTGCTTGCATAGAAATGGAACATATATATATGGACGGCACAGAAGTCTGTACACAAGCCACCCACCTCAAGAACTATAGTGCAGGGCCGGTACAACCTATCAAAGTTTGCAAGAGCGACTTGAGTGTGGAGTTCTGCAAAGTGCTAGAGTTGTACTTGAGCCATGTACATGAGAGCCCCTTCAGCATCAAAAAAGGCCCCATCTTTCGTCCGCTAGCCCGCAACAAAAAGCACTGGGAGGAGCGCAGTATCAGCAGTGATTGCGCATATAACGCATTCGTCAAGCACACCAAAGAAGTGGCATCTATCGCCCTCACCTAGGACTGCACTCATTCCGACGAGGTGGTGCGCAGCATGCGCTATGCACGGGTGTGTCCTTGGAAGACATTCAAGCTCAGGGGTTGTGGAAAAGAGCACAAAGTATGCATATGAACTTGCACAGGTATGTACCCCTGGTTCCCATGTAACGTAAGCCACAACATACGGATAGGATCCCGGGTTGATGGTATTGTCGGGTACCTTGGCGCCTTCGTAAACCAGTCCCTGTGCTTGCCCACATGACGCATGTCTCGCTTGCGCCAAGCCATGACAGTGCATGCCAACATACAGCAAAGTGCCATTCTTGCAGCAGCACGATAGCTGCCAGCTATCGTGCTGCTGCAAGAATGCTAAAATGATGCAATTGCTTGATGCAGGAGGGCGAACGGAGGGTGAAACCATAACAGTCCCTTGCTCGCTTCTATCCTAGCTTGCCTCCAATCGGAGGTGAGTGCATTGCCCACGCTGTCCGGCATCGGCACAGCCGACATAAACGCTGCAAATTTTGCGTTCCAATCCGCTGCAAACACATCCAGAAAAGGCTTGCCAATAGGGATTAGATCCCAGGAGACACCTACGCAGTGGGTGTGTCTGCGAATGCCCAATCCCTTTGTCCGGCTGCTTCGAGAGCGCATCCTCAGCTGCCAAACTCACACGTGGCTCCCAAGCCATAAAGACCGGCAAATCTCTTTCCCAAGAAACCTGCCATAAACGGTGCAATGCGAATTGCACAGCTTGGTGCGATGTTGTCAACTTTATTAGCATGGCCACGGCGGGCTGGCAATCGCCAACAATTCTCACAATGGCATGATGCAATGCTGGTTATTATTGTATCAACTCTACAAAGACAGCCACATATGCAAATGCCTCCTTCACTGCTGAAGGTAGACCTTGTTGCCAAAGAGCAAAGTTCCCCGCCATCGCCGCCCATGGGCCTATAGCATCCCAGCCCATGGTGCCAGACGCATCCATGCGCAACTCATGTGCCACTGGCGGCTTCCAGCACGCCGAGCCATTATATGCCGGCATGCTTCGCTGCAGCCACAACAAAAAGTCAACAACGGTGGTGGTGTAAACTCTTCATCCCTGTCACTCTGATTGGTGGTCAGCTGTAGCAGCAAGCGCGCATACGGTAGCTAAGGCCAATGTTATTGCCACTAGTTTGCCTGCTACCTTTGCTAACATGCGCTTGGTGATCACGTTTGTGCTCATCATCTTGTGCATCAGCTCCCATAACTTCTGTGACGTGGTAGGGGGTATGCAGAACACACCACGCTCGGTGTTCAAGAGTAGGCTCAGTAGCTTGACACACTGTTGCGACCAAAGCACGCACTTTGTTAGGGTGACAAACATGCCCAGAAGTTTCAGTAGCCGCAATAATTGCATGATGCGCCAGCACATGTGGCGGCGATCGGCATGGCTGAGGTGCATGTCATCAATGTATGATAAACAGCCTATGCCGAGCTTACGCAAGGGTTTGAAGATTGTAGATATTAGCTTTGCACATAGCCATCAAGAACAAGCTCAGCGCCGCCGCCGCCGTCGCTGCTGCTCTGCTCAAGCATAACAACAACAACTACTACTACCACTACGGCGTGCAAGCTTACAGCGCCGGCGCCCTGCAAGGTACGCTGCCTAAGCTATTGAGAGCGCGGCACGGGGCTGTGACATTGGCAGAGGGTGCAGGCTGAGGGCGCGTTCAATGCCCGCTGCATCTTTTGCGGTGGCAAATTCAACAACTGCCAACGCCACGCGCTCAGTCAGGGACGTCGGCAATTGAGTATTGGCCAATACAAGTACAATACAAGGCACATCATGGTCCTTGCAGGTAGAACATGGTCTCTTACAGCTACCAGTACGGCTGCTAGTATAAGAGTACGGCAGATTGCAATATAAGAACGATATGTTTTACCTCACGCATGTTGACGGCTGTAATTTTGTCGATACTGCTCCTAACTAAAAGCATACAGATATCAACGCCCGGTAAAGTTGGCATCACACAAGTGTGCCTACGACGTGTTGCCTCTCGTCCATTAAGGGCCGCGCCGATGCAATATCAAACAACATGCGGCCCGCTTAGCGCTGACGCAACGACCGTTGATGACTCAGCGTTGGAGTTGCCCACCCTCAGGCGTGCGTGGTCCCACGCACAATGTATGGGTCCCTAAGTTCGACAGGATGTTTTGGGGCCCTCTTCCGCACAACCCAAATACTGACTAGTGAAGTTTAATGATACAATGTGCACCGGGTCATTTATCACAAATGGCGTTGATGTTAGTCCAGAGTTTGGGGTACATCATTTGTGTGCTGTGACCTGGACCAAACCGTCGTTTAATCGGTGTCCATTGCAGCTGGTTTGTAGCAATCATTGACTGTATATTGTGGAAGACCAGTGTCCGACTGAGCCCATGTCACGCTGAGACTCTTAGCCGAATATTAACTATTTTCTTCGACTCGCAAAAAGTCTGCTCTTGTAGCTGCACAAGCGTGGGCATTATCGTAACGGTGACGCCACCACTAGCGCATACAGCCCTGCAAGCGGGACCGGACCAAGGACGCAGGGTATGCAAGTGCATGCGTTTGCCTTTCTGTGTGTAGGCAGAGAAGATGTTCAACTTCAAGTCGAGAGCGTGTGCACTAAGCATGCCATTAGCAAGCAGCTTGCTTGCTCTGTCACTCGCTTGGCCGCCGCATGGGAGGGGCAGTTGCCTGCTGCAGGAGGCGCTACTCCGCGCTCTGTTTGCCCCTGCTGCGACCGACAAAGGTGAGACAAGACGCTGCCCTTCCCCGCCGCCCNTTCCAAGTCCATAGTTCGGAGCTCTCGCCTGGCAGCAGCCACCTTGTCTCGCACAGCAGCGTTTAGCCTCGCCTCTGTCGAGAGGAGGAAGAGGCGATTGCCTCACAAGCCTGACGCGCCCCGAGCAGCAGCTCCTCCACACGCCCCCCTCCCCCTCCCCTCGCACGTGTCGCGCAACTATTCTTGCTTGTTGGTCGGTTGGTTGGAGGAGGAAGGCACCGCATATTGTGTGTTTTCGCATGTTGAACGATCTAGCATGTGCAAATTAGTCATGTGCCAGCTTGCACATGATTGACAAGTCCGGCATGCGCGTGTATGCATGTGGCACAGGAGCACTTAACAACAGAACAACTTCGTGTCCTGCTCATCAACGCCACCAACAACATGCATCCCACCAGCAAACACCACAACCGCCGCCGCCGCCGCCGCCACCGCCGCCGCTACTAGCCGCAGCACATTTCTTCAGCTGTGTTGCACAGCACAGCTGAAGAAAGCTGTGGGCACAGCGGCGAAGGTCGTGGTGGCGCAGGAGGAGGAGGAGGATTAACAGGGGACGGAGACGGTTCTCGGCCCGCATGGTGGTGTGCCATGGAGAGGGTCAGGCGTGTGGAGGAGCTGCTGCTCGGGGCGCGTCAGGCTTGTGAGGCAATCGCCTCTTCCTCCTCTCGACAGAGGCGAGGCTAAACGCTGCTGTGCGAGACAAGGTGGCTGCTGCCAGGCGAGAGCTCCGAACTATGGACTTGGAAGCGCAGCAAGACATGTACGCTCTGCGAATAGGTGTATTAGTGGTATGGACAGTGCTTCGCTGACTTGACTATTGCAAACATTGTCTTTATACGAAACGCTACCAAACTTTTATTCTTAAACTCTTAACCTGGTGAAGCTGCCCTGTCACAAAATATTTATAAATATTAATTGCGCCGTTTACGTATAAGCCTTTTTATTGTTAATCGCTAACAACTACACATTTTCAATCCATGTCCGCATTGCAGACTGTCGAGTTTCCTCACAGTGCATGCTATGAGTAGTATGCGATGCCTGGATTGATATTGCTTCAAAGTGTTGCCTCTGTAGCTATAACAGTTGTAACGGTGCGTATGCCCCTTCTGATCGTCAGGCACACCTGTTTGTGCAGGGAGAGCGACCGCTATGCGATGCTCGTTGTATGGAAATCATTTGCAAGAACACTTGACACGTAACGCCTCCGCGTCTGTTGTTCCGATGCAAAATCGTTGTATTGAGTGTGATTTGCGCTTGATTGTCATTGTAACACATAACCAATTTCACAGGCTACGTGTATTGCTAAAAAATAGCAACCTGCAAGCAACGGTGAACAGCGAGCTACAGCGACAAGTATACTCTCAATAACTAACTGGCATTGCTGAATTATACCGCAGCATGCGCTGCTTATTCGGAACAGTCGCAGACTGACGTGATTGTTGTTGCAGCCTAGTGCACTGTTGGTGGGAGCCTTGGACACAATGCGTGTTGCGCAATCGGGAGGGACAAACCATGGACAATGTATTTATAACTTGTGTAGTTTGTAATACTGTAGTATTTCACGGTTTTGGAAACAACCATTTCCAAAACCGTGAAATACTACAGTATTACAAACTACACAAGTGGGAACTCGTCAAGCTACATGTAAAGCCACCCCAGGCTCGAGCACTTAGCTCTCACCTATGAAGCGTCATGCACTCTACTTAGTGCGCACTCACACACAAGTGTTAGCACCGTGCATACAATCACACAAACAAGTGCAAGCACGTCCTCCAAGTGTACACACTCACACACAAGTGCTACATAAGGACAAGCGTCCACACCTTGAGGTTGAAGAGCTTTGGCACCCCCTTGAACAAGTATCTTATATGAAGGATTGATGACCTGTTCGATCAATTTGGCAAAGCAAAGATGTTTAATGCATTGCACTTGACGGCGGGGTACTCATCATATCAGAATTACTAAAGAGGACACTCGTAAAATCGCCTTCAGAGCACCTAAGGGACATTTGCAATACAAAGTGTTGCCGTTTGGTTTGACCAATGCACCCGCTACTTTTCAAGCGGTTATGAACCACATTCTTGCTCTCTACATCAACAAGTTTGTGCTCATCTATGTAGACGACATTTTTGTGTATAATGAGAATGAGGAGGAGCATACTGAGCACCTCCAACTGGTGTTTGACATACTACGCAAGCACAAGTTCTATGCTTGCTTAAAAAAATGTCGCTTCTTTCAAGAACAGGTGTTGTTTCTTGGTCAAGATGTTAGTATCGGCACAGTCAAGGCCGACCTACAAAGGTAGGCGTGGTAAAGGAATGGCCTTCACCAAAGAATGTGTCCAACTTGCGGTCATTCTTCAACCTAGCCAACTACTTTAGGCGCTTTATCCTAAGGTACTCGGCCAAAGCAACACCGCTCACCAAGTTGTTGAGCAAAAACATCAAATGGAGTAGTGAAAAACACAACAAAGAGTCTTTAATGGCATTAAAGATGCATTGATGAATGCACCGGTGTTGCAAATGCCGGACCCTCCTCCCAACCCTTCGAAGTGAGGAGTTATGCTAGCTTGTACGGCACCGGTGCGGTGTTGTTGCAAGATGGACATCCCTGTCGGGTTGAGGGGAGTCGAGGGTCACACTATCTCGGGCCGCTACAGGAAGAGACATGCTTGCTAGCCCTGTCGCTGCAGCATGTTATAACATGTAGCAACAGTAAAAGATAACCCAACTCGTATGGCGAGGAGTTCTTGGTGGAGCTGCTCCGCTGCCGCTGAGTCACACGGACATGTGGAGGCGGTGTCCTCCTTAGTGTACATGCTGTGCTGTAGGACATACAGTCAACAAGCCACCCCCCCTAAGCTTCTCTCTGAGGAGGTTCCCGCTCCAGAGCTCAGCTGTTAACGTTGGTGAGGAGGACCGTTGGTGCGGCAATCGTCGCACCAGTACTCCTCCATGGGTATTGCGTCCAATGGGGGCTCCAGACAGTAGCAATGCAGGCCCTTGTTGCAACCATTGCTGAGCATCATGAGTGCGTCGTCGCCGGCACTGCCGCAGCGTTCACAGCGTGTGCTGCGGGCAGGGCGAGGGTGGTGGATGCGCGCGAAGCCCGCTATGTAAGGAAGGTGACATGGCACGCAGTTCACCATGTTGTCTTTCAACCTCTCTCCATTCTGACCAAAGAGGTCCAGCACTCCTGTGGGGTACACCTTGAGTACCTTGTAGACGGTGCGGCCCACGAAGGTGTCGAGCGTGTCTTTGGTGACTGTCATGCGGTAGGCAAAGTCCCCTGTTGAAACCGCTGTTGGCGCTCCTTGTAGAAGCCGCTCCGCACGCGCTCGTAGCGCAGGGTGTCGCGGTGCTGTGCGATGCGCAGGTTGTTGAAGGCCACCAGGACGGTGTGCTCGAATAGCGTGGCGCGTGTGGTAATGGTTGTGGTGCATCCAGTCGGGATCGTCGAGGTTGTTCACCACACGGTCTACTTCCTGCTGTGCACGAAAGGGAAGCAATGGCGGACGCGCGAACAGCAAGTAGTATGGGCTGTACTCGTGCAGAGCCGCCTGCTTTGACAATTGGTAACCAAGAGCCACCCACGGAAGGTGGTCGTCCCAGGTGTTCTCCTTATACTCCAGCACGTACTGACGGAGTGCCTTCTTGATAGTCTGTACTGTCCGCTCGGCGAGACCGTCGGCTTGAAGGTGGTCGCGCGAAGTACGGCGATGATCAATGTAGCATCTGTCCAGCAGGGTGTCGAACTCTCCTCTGAATTTAATGCTCTGGTTGGTGATGACCTCAGCGCAGCTGCCAACCCGGCTGGGGACATGGGAGAGGAAGGGTTGAGACACCCCCCTGTTGCTCTTATTGGGTAATGGCACCAGCTCCACCCATTTGGGGAAGTGCTCGATTATGACCAGGATGTAGCGGTTGCCCCGTGCCGAGGGTGCCAAGTCCCAAGATGTCGAATCCCCAGCGATATAACAGCCCAAAGATGGGGAGAAGGTGCAAAGTGGCGCTGCGTGTGTTGGGCTGGCGCCGCCATGTCACACTGCTGGCAGCGATCAACGAACCCCTGCACCTGTTTGAACAGCCCATACCACCAATATTGCGCCCTCACCAGGCTGAAGGTACGCTTGACACCGAAGTGTCCAAGCTCAGTGTGGAGGGCAGCGATGATGCCCTTGCGTGTGGCTAGTGTTGGCACCTCCTTGTCCTCGACTTGGACGCGGCGGTACACCTTGTCATCCGCCCACCGATAGTGGCGGATGCGTTGACTGACACGATCTTTCTCTCGTGCACTCATGTTGGAGGGAAGTTGGCCACTTTGAAGAAAGGAGAGTGATGACTTGTTCAGCCACGAAATCTGCTTGATGCCGGTGGGTGCCAGCTCGGTGTTGTCGACTTCGATGTCGACCGCGTGGACGTCCCCCAAGGGTGTGATCACTGTGGGGTCGGTAAACTTAAGGGCAGGAATCTCCTTTGTCGCTGAGGTGGTGTTGATCCGGCGCCCTGACCGTAATGCGGCAACAGCAAACATGGCCGCCACGGTGGGAGCTGCTGCTGCGGGGCCGAGCTCGTGCCGAACATCCGGTTGCATTGTTGGTGCTGCGGTGAGGGTTGCGACTGAGGCCATCAGCATCCTGGTTGGTGAGGCCGGCGCGGTGGTCGATCTTGAAGTCATACTCCTGCAACAATTGGGCCCAGCGAGCAAGTTTCCCTGTCAGATGTTGGTTGGTCATCAACCACTTAAATGGCCGATAATTGATGATCAGCTGAAAATTGTCGACCAAAGAGGAAAGGTTTGAAGAAGGAGATAGCCCATACTGCAGCGAGGCACCACCCCTCGTAGCTGCTGTGGTTGGCCTCAGCGCTGTTGTTGCTTCCGCTGGCGTACGACACCACCCGCTCCTTCTTGTTCTCATCGTGCTGTACCAGCACAGCCCCCATCCCAAGCTTGCTCCAGTTGGTGTGGAGGATGAAGGGCTTGTTGTAGTCAGGATGTTGCAGGATGGGAGCGGTGGTGAGCCTGCCCTTTAGCTCCTCAAACGCCTGCTGTAGTGGCTTCTTCCACGCAAACTCCACCTCTTTCTTCAGAAGCTCGTTGAGGGGTCGCGCGATCTTTACAAAGTTCTTCACGAAACGGCGATAGTAGTTGGCAAGGCCCAGAAAGGCACGCAGACGCGTAAGGTCTGTGGGAGCAGGGATAGCCACCAAAGCCTCCACCTTTGCCTGCTGTACGTACACACTGTGGGGCACAATCATGTGCCCTAGGTAGGGTACCTTGCAAGTGAAGAAGGTGCACTTGTTGGGGTGCACTGTCATTCCCACCCCCTTGGTCTTTCGAGCAATTTCTCGATGTGCTGCAGGTGTTCGTCGTTACTGCGACTGAAGATGAGCATGTCGTCAATGTAGCATCGCTGGAAGTCCAGCCTCTTCAAGGCTTTGTCCATGACGCGCTGGAACTTGGCAGGAGCGTTCTTCAGTCCAAAGGGCATGACCTTCCACTGGTACAGCTGTCGGTTGCCCCAGAAAGAGGTCTTATGCTTGTCCTCCTCCTTGATGGCGATTTGGTTGTACCCTTGTCGCATATCCAAGATGCTGAAGACGGTGTAGTCTCCTACATCATCAATGATACCCTCTGCAGTAGGCATTGGATACCTGTCTTGTTTGGTCTTGTTGTTGAGGGGGCAATAGTCGACGCACATGCGCCGGTCTGTCCAGTTGTCTGCTGAATCCTGCTTCAGGGGCATGACGGTCGCGGCCGCAAAGTCCGATGTGGACTACTCAATGAGGCTTGCATCTAGCAGAGCCTTGCACCTCTGCTCCACCAAGTCTTTTTCAAACTTGGAGTCGGTACTGTCGTCGAAACACCGGTTCAATGTCCACCGACTCGATGACCATCTGGTAAACTGAGCAAATGCCCAGTTCCTTTACGCTGAAACTGAACTGCCTTCTCCACTTGTTGAGAAGAGCCTCCAGTTGTTCTCGCGTCTGGCCGGTAGCCAGTGGTCCAATGACTTGGGACCGAGAGGTGGCATTGGCGACTACTGGGATGTCCTCTACAGTGACTGATGCCTGCTCCTCCATACGGGCGATTTTAAGGGCGGTGTGTGCCGCTTTGGTCTTTTGCACGCGATCGGCCCACCCCCGCGCAAGGTGTTCGAGCTTCTGGAAGGACACATGGCAGTCTTGAAGAGCAAAGCACATTTTCAATAACCATACCATGCTGTTCTTATTCATGGCGCGTCCCAACAATTGGCATTGCTTACTGTCGGTCAGCGTGGAACCTGTGATACTGCCTACAGAGAAGCCCATGGCGCGTTCGCGCTCACGTGCATTGGGTTCCTCCGGCTGGCCTAGGTTGGAATCCAACACCATGCATGCACCATGGTTGCGGAAGGCGTATGATCCTGGGTAAGACACCAGAGTGGGGAGCGCACGACGTGGTTGACCAGGCTGGTTGCACTGGTACAAGTGCTGGTGATCGTGTTGAGTGACCAGTTGTGCTTTGCACCCAGAGGATAGCGTCGATGGCCAGATCTCGTGGACGACTGCTGTGCAGATATTCAGCAGCAAAGAGATCTTCAACTGTTGCTAGGTTGGTCCACTTGGTGCGGACGCAATGAGCACGGGATCCATGCCGCGCTGCATTAATTCTGAGAGGATGTCCCAGTAAGGAACACACCTGTTGGAAGCTGTTGGCCATGTGATGGCGCTTATCGTCCTCGGAGTGCACATTTTCGATGATGTATCCTGGAGGCCTAAACAGCTGGCTGCTGTGCAGGATTTTGATGACACGCATTGGTTCCCAGAACAGTCGTGAGTGAGGATTAGCGAGTCCTTGGCCGCTGCCTGCTCAGGAGTGTCCTCAACACTCCCATCCTGCTATCAGCAGGTCAATGTTGCCCACCGCTAGGAGGTGATCCGCAGTGATCAAATGGATGTTCTGTGGTAGTGCCTTCAGACTGCCTTGCCGTGCCAAAAGCGGCAGTCGCTGCGGGTAGCATTTGTGTCAGTGGCGCAGGTGGTGGCCCAGGGCAATCTGTGCGTGTGGATTAGGGTCACAGTAGAAGTACTTGATGACCGTCGCGCTGGTGTTGAGGACAGCGGCGAGGCCACTACCTATTCCTCCAAACAGTTTTAACACGGTGATGCCTTGTTGGCGATGGAATACGTGAAACTCCACTACTTCAGTGGCCACCTGGTGTTGTTCCTGGACAGCAGCTTGGTCCTTGTAGAGAGGGAACCGAAGTGAGCCGTGGTCTGGTCAGTAGTAGATGTGCAACCACCTGTGCGCGCCAGCGGCGTTCCGCTGATTTGTGGTAAGCCACTTCTTCAGTGGCATTTTTTTGAGACTCGTCGTATGGGATAGGAGAGACTTGGTCCGGGTTGTGGGTGACCACCGCAAGTGATCTGTCAGTGGTTGTCGAACCCGACCTGTGGGTGGCTGTCGCTGCTGACCTGTTAGTGGTTGCCGACAACGACATAGGTGGCTGTTGCAGCTGACTACCGGTGGGAACGAGTGCGAGCTACCAGTTCGAGAGGCAGATATCCTTGAACCTCTCCGTCCTCCTCATCCCAATGAGGACGAAACCATGCCTTCTTTGTCCACCAGTCCAGCCTTATGCCGACAGGGCAGTTGAATTCCTGTCTCAACAACAGGTCGAAAGATCCTGATCAAATGACCACACACTTCTGTATGACCTCGATGCTGTGGGACGGGTCCACTCCTGTCAAGCGCATGCAGAGGGCTTGCTTGGTTATGCCAATCACTTTGTTACGGATGCCGGTTGCGGTGTCGAGTACGTATGGGCACGGCATCAGCTCAGCGCTGGTGATGTCAAGGTCGCGTGCGAGGTAACGTTCGATGATGACAGGCTGGGCTCCAGAGTCTAGCATTACACGCTTGGGTGCTCGTCCATTGATCGTGACATACTTGGTTTGGCTGGCAATCATGGCTGCATTGGCGTGGATGCGCAGCCGCTTGAATCGTCGCTAGCGTGTGCGTGGGGTGTTTGTTGCTGCGATCTCCTCCGATGGTGTCGAGCGCAGTGCGGCAAGCGCCCCTCGACCAGCTGGGTCTTGAGCACCTCCTTGACCGCGGCTTGGCCCAAACCATCATTTTCTTGGCTGTTAATAAACACGATGTGGCCTGGGTGCTGGCGGTGCTGCCTGTGGCTGCCCTGGTTGTGGCGCAGAGGAATTGCGTCTCTGTGTGGCAGGGGTCATTCCTGGCGGCGTAGCCAGTGGCTGTTGGGGAAACCTGTTGAGAGTCATTCCTACATACGATCAGCATCGACCCTCCACACAGGAGTAGAAGGTCGTAAGGATGAGCACTAGGTCCGGACTTAGCAAGATGGCGTCGTCGGACCAGACTCCGGACTCCAGACTGGAGCCTTACTAACTGCTTCGTATCTCCGCGTATACTTACTCATATTAGGCGTGTAAGAGCTTGTTGAAAAGCTCTGGTTGTAAGGAAGACAACACAGCTTAAAGCGCGTCAAAAGGCTGAGTATAGCTTACGCAGTGCTTGCAAACGTAGACGTGTGTGTAACTGGCTGGTTTAAGAACCAGCGGACAACTTGTAATAGATGAATGTGATGTGACTTGTGTATGCTCTGGTGGCGGTAGCTCTGCCTTTGTGCATCCATGCTTGCCTCAGCTACATGTGCATGCTAGTGCTTCAACAAAACTTTGGAGGCCCGGGTGTTTGTGGGCTCGCCTCCCGTGCAGCCCGTTCTTCCACATAAGTCCAGCGTACTGCATGAGCTCCCTAACCAGTGTACCTTCCCATGCGGCTGTTGGGTTGTTGACCACGTCACTCCAGCAGTGATTCTGAGGCATGGGCTGGAGATACACTGCGCGCAGGAGCCGCGCTCTTATGTCGTGGGTGATGGTGGGAACCCTTGGGATCCCTGCCATGTAGGCATCCCATCTGCCATTGACCACTCCCACTTCCAACACCGTTGTTGCTCGCGCTCGCACACAGTGAGGTAAACCTCTGGTTGTCGGACATGCTGCTCATAAGCAGCTGCGATGCGTCTGCGTTGCCGCACTGCTTCCACCCCTGGCAACCTCAGCATGGCCTCTTGTGCTCCTTTTAAGGTGTCAGTGGCTGCCGAGGCAACCGCGTCATAGGCTTGCCGTAGCGAGGGCAGGAAGGCGTCCAACCAAAACAATCTGGTGCCGAATGCGAACAGGGGAATTGCAGGGTGATTGGTGACTAGCCAAGTCACCAGTCTTGCTCGAGCTGCATTACCACCTTCCCGCATCCCCAACATCCGTCTCAGGCCGATGCTTTCTTGTCGGTGCAGCATGGTTGCTTGTCGCAACAAGGCAGTGCGAAGTTGCTGTTCTCCAATTGAACCTGCTCCATCTCGTTGTGTCCACCCTTGCGGTGTGAGGTAGCCTGGATCCCGTTAATCTTCAGGCAAGTCTTCCAACAACTGGTTTGTTGGGCCAGCGCTTTCGTTTAGTCACTGTCGGGCCCACCGACAAGAGGTGTCGTACTGGATAATGGGCCAGCGATTGTGGGTTGAAAAACGCCAGCGCGAGCATCGGCAAGGGCTTGTGCTCTTGCGTCGATTGCTTCTGATTGGTCCTGTCGCCAGGTGAATGCCTGTTCAAGCGCGGTGTAGCGCTCATGAAGTTGAACGGTATTTAGGGGCCTCAGTGCTTCGCTGTCACCCATAGGCATGTCGGCTGTATCAGCGATGTGCTGCTGTACGTTGGGTTGCCGATCCCAACACGTGTTTAGTGGGCTGGGCTCAAAGGGTTCATGATGAACTGGTGCGGGTTGGCGTGGCGCCGTCTGCATGTCGTCATGCAGAGTTCAGAACACCTGTAGTGCCAGCTCCAGTACAACAGGTGTTCTGACTACGAAAACACGGTCTCGCATGGGAGGCGCCGTGCCGGCAAGGATTTCATCCTCCAGCTGCCGCTGAGTCTGTACCGGCAGCGTGTGATATTCAGGCAGTAGGAAGACTCGATCATTGCGTTCAACGCGTGTTGTGCGCTCCCCTCCGCGCTCTGAAGCAATGGTAGTGGGATCTGCTCCACGCATGATGGTCTCCCAAGCACGCTCAGCTTGCTGACCTCGCGGGACAGCTTGAGTGACGTCGAGGGCGGGCAATGTAGCTGCGCTTGTCGCTGCGGTGGCAGCAGGCTTGACGATGGCACTGCCGGTGGTGGCAAGAGTGCCGCTCAATGGGGCGAGGGTGGTCTCAACGCTTGCTGACACAGGGTGGTCCTGCAGTTGGAGCGGGACTGGTGCGACCTACTGCTGCAGGGTCGGTGACAGCAGTGGCTATTGCCTGCGTGCTCACCAGTGTTGGCGCGATGTGCTCACTGGTACACCAACTTCTTGTGAAATTGGAGCAGTTGCTGCTAATGTTGACGGAGTCGACGTCGTAGCCGGTGTAACTTTTGCTGCGGGTGCAGCACTACTGGTGGCTTCAGAGGAGGTAGCTGTTGACGATGTTGCGGTTTCCCCTCAAACTCGTCGCAATGGTTGAATACGCGACGGAGTGCTGGTATCTCTCGTGCGCTTTGGAGCCATCAGTGCCCACTAGGCAGAGTAACAGGCGCGGTAGTCCTGCTCTTTGTCTTCCTCTAAGCGTGCCATACGCGCCATAAGGGCAGCCATATGGTCATCAGCTGGCGGGTTGGCTGGAGCCTTGGCGGCAACAGCAGCAGCGCGCGGACGTCCTTCCAGTCCCTTACGCTGAGGAGGGCGATTCTTCCCCCTATAGCCTTGCTCTTCGTTGCGAGCGTTGGCGTAGTTGTTGGTGTTGTTATGGCCTCCGGTGTGATTGCTGTTGTAGCCGCCAGAGTTGTTGCCATTGTGGCCTCCAGTGTTGTTGCTGTTGTAGCCACCAGAGTTGTTGCCGTTGTAGGTGACGAGTCTCAAACTAGGGAACTTGAGCCAGCAAACTAACTTCAAGTGGCCTGTCTTGTGACAGTAGTCGCAGACCAGAGTTGAGTACTCTTCGGTGCACTCCTTTTTGTAGTGCCCATGCCGTCCACAACGACGACACAGCACAGGGGCAGGCAAAGCAGCATGCGCTGACCGTTTCCCTTTGTCGCGTGCTGGTGGAGCGTCCCGGCCACGTTCGCAGTGAGGAGGCTCGACAGTTGTGCTGGCATCAGGCCGTAAGGCGCTGCGGTTGGTGTCCAGCACTGCCTTCCCATACACCAAGCGCTTATGGATGGCTTGTGCAGTGTCGAAAGCTTCTTTGAGCGTGTAGCCAAGGGGTCTGCTGTAGTTTCGGGTCATCGCGCGTCGACTCGCTCAAGGTGGCATCCAACTCACTGACATATACCACTGCAGCAGCCTCGTCATTAACAATCTTGTAGTCAGTGTCCTTCAACAGACCTTCCAGTCTGGAGTACAGGCGTCGAGGGTCCTCATTGGGCTTGCATCGGAATCGCCTTAACTTCTCCACTTTGCTAGTGGTCTGCGGTGGGAGGGTGCAACGAAGTGCAGCGTATAGATCCTTGAGTGGAGAGTCAGAGATGGCAGCACCTACAGTGATGGCTGGTGCGCGCACTGCAACTGACCCGAGGGTGAAAGCACTGCCTCCCGCACGAGAGCCAGGTGTTGCCATAGGTGAGGGTGTGCCCACCTCAACGGCTGCAGTTCGTTGTTCTTCAAGGATGGCAGCGGAACGGTTAAGGATCCCGGCCCGTCGTGCGGCCGTCTTGATCTCAACCTCTGCAAGGGTCAGGTTGACGATCACCAACTCACGTTCCTACTTCTCTGCTCTGTCAATGGCTGCCGTTATAAACAACTCGGTGACTGCAGCGGGAGTGGCAGGTGGAAAGACGGCTGCTGGACTGTGCCGTGACGCAGATGCTATGGTACTGGCGAGCTCGCCATAGCCATCAACTCGATGCAGTTCAGCAATTTTCAGACATTATGTGCTTTATGGTCCAGATACTCAGCAGCAATGTGAAAAGAGATCTCATCTGACGAGTCTTTATTCTTCAGAGCCTGCTGTCGCATCTTGGAGTAGAACTTGATGATGTATTTGTCCAGCGAGGTAGTGCCAACACGTCCGGAGAAACGCAGGGACGTGGTTGAGCTGGAAGACTTCATCTCGTAGTCATAGTCGTTCTGTCGGGTGAGAGTGGGGAAGCTCGATGTCGTGGAGTGGACAGGAACATGATTGAAGTCGGAGACAGCACGTGAGCCTCTGCTGCTACAATCGTTGCTCCCGTCAATGGTCCGCTCGTAGTTGAGGTTGGAGGTTGGGCTCCAGCTACTGAGGTCACCCTCGTCTATTGGAGAGAACGGGTGGGCCTGCTCATACAGCTAGTCCAAAGGTGAAAGTGTATGCAGGGTAGAGTGTTTGTGCTCTACCGCCTGTCTCGATGCCGCTACCACTCACCACACTAGTGCTTGTGTGCGCACTATGTAATGATAGTGATAACAAATGCACATGGATATGTCCCCAGATACAGACTGCACTATCTGATGCAGAATGCAACGCCTTCACTTGAGCAAAGAGGGTGACAATGTGAGTCCATAAGCCACTACTATAGGTAGTGCTGTTTACACAGTTCTTTGCATGAGCAGAAAGTGTGTTACCCTGTTAAGTGAGGTGGATGAGCAAGCAACACGTGGATACTATGACCTTATTGATGCCAACAAACACACTGCAACCAGGCACACCAAGCTCACAGCAATGACAAGCACGATGCACACACGAGCATGCACAGGCTCTCATACAGTGAGGGGGTTCTTGGTAACCGGGATGGCGTGTTCGCAGTTCAAGTCGTTTCACAAGCTCTTAGCTTTCTCACTTACAGTGTCACCAGCTGATCCGGTGAACACTGTGACTACTTATACAAGATAAATTATCATTGCTCAGAACATAAGCTAGCGGTCATATCGAGGCTATTTCCACGGCAATTGTCACTCGATATATAACACAACTTATAACTGAACTCACAACTGAACAGCTACGCGCGGTGCCTAAGTAGGCTATGGTCGTGAGCTACTCTGGGGTCATGACCTAGCTACTGGTCAGTGACGCACGCGCGCTGGTATGCGGGTAGGCCGGGCGATGGTTTTGATGTAGCCATGCTCGATGAAGGCTGGTATGCGTGGGCAATAGGCATGACATCCCGTTGCTTTTGAGTCACACAAGTTAGTGACGCCGAGCGCAACTACACCACTACCGAGCAAGAATTGCTTGGAGAAATAAACGGCTTGTGGAAATGGCGTTGTTACTTTGAGGGGGGGTGAAGTTCAAGGTTGTAAACGACCACAATCCCCTTATGTACCTTCCCCAACAACCCAACTTTTCTCAAAGGCAAGCACGATGGGCCGAGTTCCTATCGCACTTTGACTTTGAGTGGGAGTATAGGCCAGGGAGGATCTATGTCGCGGACCCTCTCAGTAGATGCCCGCCAACCTCTCAAGCTTTGTGAACCAAGCTATGATCGTTGCGGCAGCGACAAGGTCGCAAGCATAAGTAATATTGAGACTTGAACCGGTTAAAGAGAGCAAGAGAGAGCCAACCAGCTTGGAAGCTAGAGTGGCAGGTGCTTACCTCACCGATGGTTTCAGGACTTAGACAAGTTCGAACTAGTGCAAGTAGGCAACTATTGGTACAGGGTGAGGCGGTAGTGGTGCCGGATGAACCGGGCCTTCGAGTGGCATGCATGAGCGAGATGCATGACCCTCCCAGCCGAGGGCACTTTGGCATCAAAAAGACCATCAAGCTTGCGCAAAGAAGCTATTGGTGGACTTCAATGACAAGTGGCATTGAGGCGTATGTGAAGACGTGTGACTTATGTCAATGCAAAAAGTCCATCAATGCACGCAAGGGTGGCTTGCTTGTACCTCTACCCGTGCCCAATGACACGTGGGAGAGCATGAGCATGGAATTGGTAACGGTGCTACAAAAGACAAAGCATGGCAACACGGCCATTGTTGTTTTTGTGAATAAGTTAAGCAAGATGGCTCATTTTGCCGCATGTAAGACGGAGATCTATGCGGTTGAGTTTGCTAGGTTGTTCATAGCAAACGTGTTTAAGCTTCATGGACTCCCGAAGAAGTTGGTCTCGGATAGAGATCCGTGACTCACGGGAGCATTGTGAAACAGTGTGTGTGAGACATTAGAGATTAAGCAATTCATGTCCACTGCATACCATCCTCAAAGTGGACGGGCAAACGAAGAGGATGAATAGAAACTTGGAACAAGCCTTTTGACACTGTGTGTTGGTAGGCCAAGACAATTGGGATGAGCTACCAGATGTAGTGGAGTTCGGCATGAACTCAGCCTATTAAAAATCGGTGAAGGAGAGTCCCTTCTGCTTGAAATATAGCAAACATCCTGATGTGCCTAGTGAGAAGATTTCCGGCAATAAGGCAAGGGCACCAGCTGTGGGAGAGCTTGCCGCACGCATATTAAATGCGCTAAGCAAAGCTAAGGCCGCTATGAAGAGTGCTCAAGGCCGCCAAAAGCACTTTGCCGACAAGGATTGCCGGGAAGTACATTTTAGTGTTTAATGTTAAGCAACAAGTGTTGCTTAGCACGAAAAACATTACAATTAAGAGTCGGGGAAGTACGAAGCTTCTACCCAAGTGGAGTGGCCATTTCGAGGTGCTTGGTCCCGTTGGCGCCGTGGCGTATAAGCTTCGCCTCTCGGAGCACTTTAAGATACATGATGTGTTCCATGTATCGTTGCTAAGGGAGTACAAGAGTAATGGTAGAGTCCAACCCCCACCTCTACCCGAGTGGATGGATGGTGAGTGGGAGTATGAGGTAGAGGCGATATGGGCACGCCGTGGTAGATACCGTTCTCTTGAGTACTTCGTACAATGGAAGGGCTATGGTGTAGAACACAACTTATGGGTCTTAGAAAAGGACTTGGCAAATTGCCAAGCGTTGATGCAAGAATTCCTTGCAAGTCACGGAGACTTAACCCAAACCTAGCTACCCTTTGTGTAGCAATAAGGCCCTTCCAAATGTGCACAAGACATGTGCAAACCCAAGCCAAACCTACTAAGTAAGAGTGCACTCACGAGAGGCAATTATGGAGGTTGGCCACCTTCGTGTCTCGTTGTTTCTCAAACCTAATATGTGTCGCAGACTGTCACAAAGTAGGTGGGGAGAAGTGTAACGTGGCTAGTACTTGTGCTCTCAGTGCTTGAACATGCGTGAGATATATAAGCAATATAAATATATATAAATACAAACATGTGTGTTTGCTGCTACAAGGTAGACATTGATGTGGACAAGTTAGCCATAAGTGTCTACACTGTAGATATGTACGTCATATATGTACATGTATATGAGACAAACATTGGTGTGGACTAGTTAGCCACTAATGTCTATAAGGTAGATGTACATGTCTACTAGGTAGACACTTACATATACAAAGGTACGTATGTTAATATCTTGGACATAAATGTGGATACCTTCTATGCGATTGTTGACATCGCAGCTTTGATGTCGATATTATGAAGATCCGTAGCAATGTTGATATCGCATATAAGGATGCGGATATTGTAGCAGTAGATGTCTCTACATTGTTAAGGACAATGAGGTTAAACCACGTGTATTTGTCTTGAAAGCACCAGGTGATGCATATGTTGACATTGTAGACTACCATATTGATATCGAGAATACTAGTATTTACAACATGTGGCCAAGTGAATGTGTTGCCAATCGAGGCAAAGCCATGAAGATCTGGTGCGACCTCATTGGTTGCTCATACCTTTGGGTGAGATACTCTTTAAGATGATTGGTTTAAAGCCTAGTAAAGACACGTGCAAGAGTGCTTGTTGCAAGATGGTTGGCCGCCTTTCATTACACTAGGGTCCGAACGAGGCTATGGTAGAGACACCCAATACCCTTGAGTGACTTGATAAGGCACTAGGGGTATATAAGTGAGCATGCTCAGTATGCAAGACATTGGAGACTTGGGTCTACCTTGCCTTTGCTTGCTCGCTCGTGTGGGACTTCAAGTGGGATGCTCGGGTGAGAGGCCGTTCAAGGGGGTGCCAAAGCTCTTCAACCTCAAGGTGTGGACGCTTGTCCTTATGTAGCACTTGTGAGTGTGTACACTTGGAGGACGTGCTTACACTTGTTTGTGTAATTGTATGCACGGTGCTAACACTTGTGTGTGAGTGCGCATTAAGTAGAGTGAATGACGCTTCATAGGTGAGAGCTAAGTTCCAACGCCTTACAGTAGAGGTTTGCGCATGTGCGTGGACTATAGGGCTCTAAACAACAACACCGTGAGAAACTAGGCTTTATCAACTTCTTCTCAAGTAGCATTGACATTGCTTCTCCACACGCGTACGCAACCGGGCTTGGCCTATACCAAGGCCTTAATGGAGGCTTTGTTCTCATCTTTGAGGGGTATTGTATGCCAAATGTCACGCTCCGGTGGGAGCGAAGGTAGTTTGTCCATGTATACGTCCATGTTGTTGACAACAACAGGGTGGAGCTCTTTAAGTTGCTTCTCATGTGTAGAAGCATTCCCCGCATGTTGTGCACTACAAGCTTCACAAATGAGGCCTTCTTCCCCGTCAGGGTGGTAGCTCACCAAAGCAACCAAGCGCTTGTGCGCACCCTCCTTGGATGGGATCTTTCGTTGGGACACCAATATCTTATACTTGTGGTCTCCCCTAAACACGGTGCACACTTTCTTGCTCGCGTCTAGTATTGCGCACGTGAGCGCAATTGCCGATTTTAGCCTAGGATCACTTGAATGCCTTGCATTCTCATGTCCACAACTCGAAGCAACACCTTTACTAGAGTAGTTGCCTATGTTGACTTCAAGCTCAGCTTGGCCGAGCACCGATATACGCGCACCATCAATGGTAGCAAACTTGTCATGACAAGCTCTCAAGCGTACCATTGCACGATTCGACAACCTTATGTCTATAAAGTTGCACACCGTGCCGGTGTCTACTAGCACACGCACATTCCTATCAAGCATGTTGCCATTAAATACCCATTGTAGAGACTCTTCTTCATGCTCTTTTTGAGCACGGTGACTATAGTCATCATGCCATATGATTAATGGTTTGCCTATGCCCTTTTATTCCTTCGACATGACTTTGTATCTTACAAAGGTCTTTAGCATTGCCGACCAAGTGCCCTCGTATATCGGCATGAAAACAATTGCTCTTGTACTGGGGTTATCACGCTTGTGGTTCAAGTAAGTACTTTTGTATGGCCGGTTTCAACTTGAAAGAAGGAACATACACGAGCACATTCGCATGCGTTTTCTTCAACTCACCGCATGCAATCCCATGCAAACGAAGTCCAAAGCTATAGCACAAGCAAATTGAAACTTATCCATCAAGCCAACACATGGTGTCTTTATAGTTACTGCTATAACCTAGCCACCCTGACTTCCTATCTGCTAGTGCTAGGCTTGTCGGGGCACTCCGCAAGACGGTGACCGGGCTTCTTACAAGGAGACACTTGCCCTCCTTAAAGAGCTTTGCCTTCTCGTCCATAGAGGGGTTGAGGGGGATGTAGTTCTCCTTCTTCTTAGCCGGCTCCTTGCCCTTTGACTTGGAGTGGCCGTTGGGCTTGAAGGGCTCCTTACCCTTGCCTTTGCCCTTGACGAACTTGACTTTCTTCGAGCCATCACCACGAGGAGTTGAGTCTCTCTCTCCCTCCTCTCTCCCTCTGTTGTTGACGGTGTTGAGTGCTTGCGCCGCTTTTAAAGTGGCCGCGAATAGGCGATTAAACTTCTCCCCTTCCCACCGCTTGCCGGTCTTGAACTTTTAATACACCGTTTCGCATGCCTTGTAGCTTGGAGTTGAGCCCACGCTAAAACTTGTGAACCATCTCATCGCTACTCATTTGGCCTCCTCCCGCACAGATCTTGGCCACAAGGAGTTTAAAGCGGCGTGCATACTCCTTCGCCGACCTTGACATCTTGTATTCATCAAGCCAATCGCGTGCATCTTGCACGAGGTCGATGGGAAGGTATTGGTCTCGCAACGCCTATTTGAAGTGCATACAACTATATGTGAGCTCTTCGGTTGGTGGTCCTTGAGCATGGTACCAAATGGTGAGCGAGTCGGCCTCTAGGAATGCCATCCCCACCTTGACCCACTCCGAGGTCGGCGTGCTTGACAAGTACGCCTCTATTTGTTGCAACCATGCGTCGATGCTTTGCCCCTTCTTGCCGGAGAAGTTCTTAGGCTTGTTCACCAACCGGCTCGTGTTGTTGAGATGCTTGAGAGCCTCCTCTTGCACCCCAACTTTAGCGCGCCATGTGGAGAGGTCTCCTTCAAGCTTACTATCTTGTCCTCGAGCCTACCTACACGCACAAGGAGTGAGTCGTGCGGTGCCATATGTCTCATGGCCCCCACCCATAGCTGCACGCAATGCATGCATGCTTGCTCCCTCGCATGTGAGCACACGAGTGTCTTGAACCCCTCCGCTGTTTGCGCCGCCGAGCCTATAGCGATGTTGTTAAACGTAGCCTTCCATGCGGTGTTCAACTCATCTAATGATGGCTTGGTCAATGGTGCCGCCTTTATGGGGTCATGTGCCGCTCCCTCCGGCGTCCCTTCACTCAAGTTCATGCTCATGAATTGAGTGGCGAGGATGCCTTGAGCCACGTTGCCCGAGTTGGAGCTAGCTTCCGCTATAGTGCCCTAGCACACACAAACTTGCATGAGTGCCCTCTAAGCAACTCTAGATAGGCCCACAAAACCCAAAGGTTCCCCACAATCTTAACCTTAGCTCCGGCTACCAATGTGACGCCACCCTAGGCTCGAGCACTTAGCTCTCACCTAAGCGCGTCATGCACTCTTCTTAGTGCACGCACTCACACACAAGTGCAAGCACTCTCACACCGTGCACACACTCACACACAATTGTTAGCACCGTGCATACACTCACACATGCAAGTGTAAGCACGTCCTTCAAGTGTACACACTAAACACAAGTGCTACATAAGGACAAGCGTCCACACGTTAAGGTTAAAAAGTTTTGTCACGCCCTTGAACGGCCTCTATCCCGAACACCCCACGTGAAGTCCCACACAAGCGAGCACGCCAAGGCAAGGTAGACTCAAGTCTCCAATGTCTTGCCTACTGAGCATGCTCACTTATATACCC
Source organism: Chlorokybus atmophyticus (assembly GCA_009103225.1). Lineage (NCBI taxonomy): Eukaryota > Viridiplantae > Streptophyta > Chlorokybophyceae > Chlorokybales > Chlorokybaceae > Chlorokybus > Chlorokybus atmophyticus. Next base: position 835,196 of record RHPI01001715.1, read on the forward strand.
TTAGTGCCTTATCAAGTCACTCAAGGGTAGTGGGTGTCTTCACCAATGGTGCCTCGTTCGGACCCAAGTGTCTAAGGCGGCCAACCATCTTGCGACAAGCACTCTTGCACGTGTCTTTACTAGGCTTAAACCAATTATCTTGAAAAGTATCTTACCCATGGGTATGAGCAACCAATGAGGTCGCACCGGATCCCCATGGCTTTGCCTCCATTGGCCACACATTCACTTGGCCACATGTTGTTGAATCTAGTATCCTCTAAATTAATATGGTAGTCTACAATATCAACATATACATCACCTGGTACTTTCGAGACAAATACATGTGGTTTATCCACATTGTCCTTTACAATGTAGAGACATCTACTGCTAAAATATCCGCATTTTTGTATGCGATATCAATGAATCTTCATAATATCGACATCAAAGCTGCGATATCAACAATCGCATAGAAGGTATCCACATTTATGTCCAAGATATTAACATACGTACCTTTGTAGATGTAATTGTCTACCTAGTAGACATATACATGTAGACATTAGTGGCTAACTAGTTCACACCAATGTTTGTCTCATATACATGTACATATTGGATGTCAGTATCTATAGTTTAAACATTTGTGGCTAACTTGTCCACATCAATGTCTACCTTGTAGCAGCAAACACACATGTTTATTGCTTATGTATCTCATGCATGTTTAAGCACTTAGAGCTTTACTATCATACAGCACGACATAATGGAGATTATGCTTGATGATATAAATTTCGAAACAACTAGCTTTGATGCTATTTTGTTAATCTTTAGGCAATGCGTCTATATTATATAATCATCACACACTACGTGTTGGCAAAGTTTTGCCATTTCGACCACGTTGTGTTGTATCAGCTTTTGCAAATTCCATGCATTATTGCAAACTACACCGTGCACGCGATGTCAAGCATTTGACATCTGCATCACGTTGTGTTTATATACTTATTGTGTGGTGCTCGTGGTTGCACTTTGCACAGGATGCGCATTACACAGCTTTTGCTAAATATCAACACACCATCTTACTTCACTTGATGCACTATGGATTTTATAATTCTTTTCATGTTACACAATATTTATAAACATATACATACGTATATGTATACATATGTATATATACGTATACATATGCATATATACGTATACATACTTATATGTATATATGTATACACACATATATATACAATATATACATATACGTATTTATGTGTATATATACGTATTTATGTGTATATATACCTATATATATGTATATCCATACGTATATATACATATATATACGTATATATACATATATGTATATATCTGTATAGATAAGTATATATATGTATATATATACATATATATACATATATACAAATATATACGTATATATACACATATGTATATATATGTATATGTGTATATATGTATATATACACATAAGTGTATATATATATGTATATATATACATATATATACTTATATATACAGATATATACATATATGTATATATACGTATACGTATATACGTATATATATACATATATACATAAATATACGTATATATACACATATATACATATATGTATATATGTGTATATATACGAATATATGTGTATATATACATATATATACATATATGTATATACGTATATATACGCTTATATATACGTATATATACACGCTTATATATACGTATATATACACGCTTATATGTACGTATATATACACACTTATATATATATATATATATATATACGTATATATATGTATATATACATATATATACATATATGTATATATACATATATACGCTTATATACATATACATATATATATATATATATATATATAAATACAAGGGCAGGAGCTTCTCTGCACGGCGAGCTTGCAGTTGGTGAACTTTTCCACACATTGAGGGCAAGACGTGGAGTGGTGAAACACTTAAGTTCAGGGTCATCGTATACGTTAAGGGGATATATGCGCATATGATTATCACAACACTTTCATAAGATGTATCATACTATCAATAAGCGTATGCGTAACTTATAACATAAAATTGTGCATGTTGGCGGACGTTTACCAACAGTGATAATACTACATATTATCAAAAAGCGTTAAAACGCGAATCATAAATATCAAGGCCTCATATTGGTAACAATAGAGCGAACTCAGCATTTACGTTGCAAGGTGATAACACGTGCTCACAGCCGGAGTAGCTAGTAGAGTATTGACAACAGCTTGCCCCTCGAGATGGCAGACGTTTGACAACAAGGTGGCGGCGGTTGTTCTTATATCGCAGAGATAAGCGCGTTTCATGAACAACATCTGTCCACAGTCTGGTCCCCCCGATCATGCAACACGCCTGCAATGACTTGTTTCGGGGCAATGTGCGGTATTATGCACGTGACAACTATCACAGTGTGTGCACTCGAAAAGTCGTCATCGTCTTCATCGTCGTCGTCGTTGTTGCTACACATGTTGTTGTTGCCGTTCTTGGTATTGTGTTTAGTCTGCTTGTTCAGTCTGCTCCAGCAGTAACCTAACACGGATAACAAATCTCTCTCGTCTGTACGAACACTTGGGACCGCATGTCACAAGCTGAACAAGCAGAGATTGGGGAGGACATAACCCAAAGCTTGCGGCGAACTCGACAGCTTCTTGTGCACGTGGTGCGTTGCGGATGCGCATAACACAAGTTGTGGTGCACTCTTCAGTCTTTCCCTGCTAGGTGTCAATCTGCAATGTTGGGTGTTAGTATGGTGCCGCATCAAGTTTTGTTCATTTTACTCTTGGTGATGCTGCTTTTCAAGAGCTAGAGCATGGCACACAACAAATATATGCATGAAATAGGTGCCCTAGGTACATGGCTGGCACATTGCTGAGTTGCATGGTGCTCACTACAACACATGCCAATAGTGTTTGAGATTGTTAAACACTGTCACGTGAGCTTTAAGGTATTAACCTTGGTTCCGTGGTTCAAGTAACTCCTAAACTAGGCTGCTCAGAACGAAGGACGAGTTAAAGTCCCAACAAGGGTTGTATGGAGCTTCCAAGGGATTGTTGACAACACATTGCAGTAACAGGGTGTCATTGACAGGTGCGCTCGCGTTGGCCAAAGCAACGTGTATTGACTACTTTAATGCATTGCAGTTTCACTCAACATGCACAAGCCACATACAAAGTTGCAAGGATGATTGGTCTCTATCCTGTTGCAAATCCTGCCGACTGTATGCAGGATTGTTCTGGCGGGTGGCTTCTTCCTATTTATGCTTGTAGCTGTGTACATCTTTTGAAAACAGGTTTTGAAGAGAAGGTACAGAATGACTGCTCCTGTGGAAGTGTAAGCTTCAGCAATCGAACTTCAATCCTACTTCAGTTTTGGTCCCCTGATCTCGCTGCATAGGTGGCACTCTTTGCAAAGTATGCCAGATACGAGTGTGCGCGTTAACAGCTCAGTTGCCGCAGTGATTAAGCAAATGCAGGCAGCAAATAACTTTGGTGAAAACAACGATGTGCACATGTGGCGCGAGAGTGGGAATGTCACCCTATGCAGAATGTCTTTATTGCTCGCATAGTTGCACGCACGCGCAAAACGTATATACCCAATCAGAGCCCC
>RHPI01001715.1:870348-910432 GCA_009103225.1 Chlorokybus atmophyticus
CCCCCCCCCCCCCCCCCCCCCTGAGAAAAGCAACAAAAAAGAAGATTGGTTATATTCACACTCGCACATACCGCACTTTCTCCTCACTCATATTTACCAGCTATGCTTGACCAGAGTACACTGCTTACATCTCGATCTTGCACAGCATCCACTGTTCCCCCTTCAGCAGTGCGAGTGCCGCGAAGCATACATGACATTGATAATGGCAGCGCTAACATTCTAGGTTACGGCGCTGAACTCGCAGCAGATCATCCTGTAAGTGCGCATATGCATATGTGCACCTGAGCTGCTGTTTTAGTGTGAGCGTTGGTCTTTTGTTTGTTTGCGCATCATTGCACAGCTCATGCTACCTGCGTGCTTGCCAATAGGGCTACTTTGATGATGAGTACAAGCGGAGAAGAATGGACATAGTAGCCAATGCTCGCAGTCACAAGATGTAAGTTGGTTGTATGTAAGTTGGTTGCTTATGTCCGTTTCGGTAAGCACTGTCAAACTCAACAAGACTGTTGTACTTGTGCAGTGGTGAACCGATTCCTGTTGTTGAGTACACGCAAGATGAGATCCGCGTATGGGGTCAAGTGCTAGAACAGCTCACACAGCTGTACCCGACGCACGCGTGCACGGAGTTCAACAGATGCTTCCAAATGTTTGACTTCAAGCCCGACAGGATCCCCCAGTTACAGGTACACGTGCACTGTTGTAGCATTGAACTGTGGAGTCATTTTGTATGCACCAGGGGTACAGAGTTCATTCTTGGGTGCTTGTGGACGGGTAGATTAAGTGGTTAGAGGTTGTTTGTCCATGTGAACATCTCTATTGGAATCAGCAGCGCACTTTGCGTATGGCTTTTAAGCAGAGTGCATTGTAAGAGAAAAGTTCAAGAGATTGGTAGACCATCATCACACATGTAATTAGCTGTCTGTTCAACTCGATTGTTGCGATTGCAGGAGCTGTCAGAGGTGTTGATGGCACGCACGGGGTTTGCGATCAGGCCGGTTGGCGGTCTGCTACGGCCGCGCGACTTCCTCAACGGCCTGGCCTTCCGCACCTTCCACAGCACGCAGTACATCCGCCACGCCAGCAACCCCATGTACACGCCGGAACCCGACGTGTGCCACGAGTACGTGAACACTGCACTTGGATTGTTGTGCTTGTATTATCCTTCACTTTAATGAAAGGCTCTTATGGCGTACCACCCTCGCAGGTTGTTGGGTCATGTGCCTATGCTAGCGGATCCCGACTTTGCTGATGTGGCACACGCCATCGGTGTGGCCTCGCTTGGGGCGTCCGATAAAGACATCTGGCATTTAACAAAGGTGTATTGGTACACTGTGGAGTTTGGTGCAGTCCAGGAGGGAGCTGACTTCAAGGCGTTTGGTGCCGGTTTACTTTCCTCTTACGGAGAGCTGCGCCACATGCTTGCTTCACCCGATGTGGAGTTTGTTGAACTAGATCCGGCAGGCAAGTTGCCCAAAATCAGCTACAAGGACGGTTACCAACTCCGCTACTACTACGCGAAAAGCTTTGCTGACCTTGCAATCAAGCTCAAGGCCTATGCGGTATGCTCTTATACTTTTGCCTCGATGCCTCATGCCTTAAGGCTCACGTCTCTGCCTTTCGGTTTGGCGACAGCCATATGAACATGCTGTTGTGGACAATGATGGGAGTGTCTTACCCTCATTGCCTTGATGTAAATGCAGGCGTCTCTAACAAAAGACTCGGGTCTCCAGCTGCCATCCCTATCAATGCCTGTGCTACAAGTGTTGTAGCTGGACCTTGGACCCCTCCCCCTTCTTCCCCCCTACACACACACATGGTTAGCGTTGCAGCAACATAGTGCTGCTGTAGTAGCCGATTGCGCAATTGTACATTAGCATTGATGTTACCTCTGTACAGAGAATAACGACATTGGCAGCTTTGGCTGTACCCCGTGCCTTGGTTGCAACAACCGTGACATAAGCTGCTTTACTCCAACGTAGCCAACAACCATTGTATAGCTCTATGGGGTGCATGCAGTGGGCATGTATAAGCTGCAATTGTGCTCCATGCATGATAATAGGTGGGCATGTCTACACTGTATGACATGCATTTATGTGAGCATAGAGAATACACCATCCATGTTTGCAACAGAGTGTACACTCGCCAGCTGTGAGCTTCCTTTGTATGCATACTGGTTGGATACTAGCAGAGGTGGTCGCTGATCAACCATTGATGCACCACTATGCTAAACAGCACAGTCACACCATGCATGCTGGAACAGCAGCATACCCCTTTTGTACAATGTGATCGGGGATCATACGCACATCAACACACTTCAGAATGACACACGTATGCAAGGCATTGACTGCATGTGTGTGGAGAAGTCTTGGCAGTTTACGTACACAACAGAGTCAGTCACTTCTGCAACTGTTGCGCCCGCGACTGCGCTTGCACATAGGGCTTATATTGGAAGGGGAACTGTAATGGCATGCAGCACGGCAGCATCAGAAGCGACGGCAGTTGTGCGCGGTTGAGGGTGGCAGCGGGGGGAGTCAGCACGATCTTGGCCATCAGCGTCCTAGTCGGTCCTGCTCGATACTGACGCTGCCTGCCTATGGACAATGCGCAGGTCAACTGTGACAAAGCATGCCTAGTCTTTGCCTATGCATGCACGCCTGACAGGTTGGGGCTGTGATTATAGGTAGGATAGTCCAGCTCGGTAGCTGTGCGCTGGCATGAGGTGAGTGTCTGTTGTGTAGTGTAGCTGTGTAGTGTAGCAGAGTCTTGTGCACAGCACGTGGAACATGTGCAAAGCGCCAGTTGCATGCTCTTGGCATCGTATAGATTATGCACTACATGATGCACTACACAATGTGTTGATGATGTGAATGTTGAACATGTTGAACGCGTGCAAAGCATGATGCCATGTGTCGAATCGTGTCTTGAATCTTTATACACGACCATGCTTGATAGCTACAACACAGCCAAAACTGCTACATTATTCAACGCCGAAAGGATCGCTAAGCACTGCCAAAACCTGCTTGTTAGCCTGCAATAACATGCACTGCGTCAAGGAGCAACGAAGCCCTCTTCAAGTGCTGCCATTCAACGGGCCCCACACAGCAAGCTCAACGTCGCGCAGACTGCCAGCCTCACGCAGCTCTGGCCGCAGCACAAACAGCGAGCTGAAGGCATCTTGCGCATGCAGCAGAGTCAAGCACATGGCCACGTACGACAGTAACTGGTCCACCAGCTTGACTTGACCAGCAGAGTGAAGCTCATACGCCTGCAAGAACACCTGCAGCAAGCGACTGTCCGCTCGCAAGGCTGACAAGTGTATGGCGACGAGGTCGTAGAGGGCGTGTCCCAGGCACGCATCGCCAAAGTCTATGAGGTGCTTCATGACCCACTGACCACCACCACCATCTTCACCGTCTTGCTGGCACATTAGAAGATTCTGGTCTGTAGCGTCGGCATGCAGCCACACCGGAGGCGAGCTGAGATTCAACAAAGTTGCCGGGTCTGGAGGCAGATAAGTTGGTATCTCCTTCACCAATTCGGATGGCAGAATCCGCTCCCAATAGTCCGTGCGGCAGGCCAGCTGCTCTCTCTGTGCTCGCAGGAAAGATACAAACCCTCTCCACTCGAGAGGCATGCAATTGTCCGGCAAGTCATATGCAGGCCTTGCTGATACAGCTTCACCCTCACCCTCCTCACTGTCATCGTGGCCGCATGGTACAAGTGCGTATGACGCATCAGGATCCCACTTGATGGAATCCACGGGTATGCTATGCAGAAGACGGAGAGTCTCACCGAGTGTTTGCGCGAGCTGGACTTTATTGATGTCACTCAGGCTGTCGTAAACGTCCTCCAGACACGCGCCCTGGCACTTGGCTGTGATGATGTAGCGAACAGGGCTCTGAGGCGTCATTGCAGGTTTATTGGTGTCTATGAACTGGTCTAACACAGCCTCCTCGACCTCGAGCTCCCCTGAAGCTAACAGACTCGGCGCCAATGCCGCAAGCTTTGGCTTCACCTGGAACAAGGAACACAATTAGTGACTGTCTGCAAGTCAATACACACTGCTTGCAAGTCAAGCTGCATACCCCTGTTCTGCTTTTGCCCACTATACTGTGTGCAGGGCAGCAAGACATACATTAACTGGATAACACTGCGCAAACCTTCCTCCACCTATGCACAATGGATCAAGGAAACCGCATAGCATACCTGTGGCAATGCGTTGAGCACGTTGGATTCTCGAGACCAGTCTGCGAGCGACTTGGCATGGTCATCGACCTTGTGTGAGTAGAATTTGACAGCGTGGTCGCCCACCAGGAACACATAGTTTTCGCCGGAGCCCACAGGCAGCAGCTCCTCGCCCTCCTGCTTCTTCAGGCCAAGTTCAGAGTGGCGCTTGCGCACCTCATCAAGACGACCAACCCACGTGTCCATGTTCAAGCATAGGCGAGCGCACTGCCAGATGCGCGGCTGCAAGTCTGGCCGGGTGGGCCACAGAGCCCGCAACCACCTCCTCAAATCACGCGCCTGTGGAGACCGAGTTCATGTGGGTCTCAGAACTATGAATTTGCTGTGCACACAGCAAGCATGTAAAAGACTTACGTGCAGATAGTCCACGCTCCCGCCTGAGGGTGTGAGGCTGACAGGCTCATATGCTGGCCTAATGTGCATGGTGCTCTCAGGCTCCTCCTCATGCATACCATCCTCATCCTCGGCGTGACCATTGGTGCCATTGGCATGTACCGTTCGCTGTTTGCGGGCGTCCAAGCCAGCTTGCAGAGACTGCATCTGCAAAAGAGGATGTAGAGGGATTGCTACCAGCGTGCCATGTGATAGTAGATAGGTAACCATACTCTGCGTACCTTCTGGTCGCTGGTTGCATAAGCCAGATCTTGGCACACCGCTTCAAAGTTGGCGCTGCTGACGAAGTTCTGCGTGACGGCGATTGTGAGATCCAAGTTCAACACACAGTGCCACCACCCATGCGGAACAAAAATCGTTTCTCCTGGGTGCTGCACCACTTCAGTAGGCCGATCCTCTGGCCTCAACAGCGGGTACACCTGCAACCGTGATGATGACCATAAATGTCTGACCATGAACGTGTTTCCCAAGACTGTGAGCCAATAATGCTACTGCCCAAGTGTTTTTGTCGCACCTCTAAGAACCACGTAAGAGAGTTGGGAACGTCAATGTCCGTGTCGCCATCCGCATCGACCTGCACTGTGACAGCTGGAGGAATGTGCCCTGGCGGGTAGAGCGCCCACCGCTTGGTACCCTACAAGTCTGACAACATCAGTTTCGGTCCGCAGATAGTCAACCTGTAATAATGATGTCAATAACCAACCTTCAAGAGTGTGTTCCAGGCTGAAGTCATCGCGGGGTCCACATGCCATCCAGCCCCTGAACCAGCACGTGATGTGTAAGGTTGAGTTATGCCATCTCAGTATTGGCCATGCAGCGACTGTTGCTCAAGTGCACTCACCTGAATGTGCAGGGCCGATGACAAGCCATCTGTAGGCCGGTCTGCGTTTGCCGAGCACGCAGAACAGGTCTTCCGTAAACACGCGAGGCACGGAGTAGTCCGCAAGGAGCTGCGGAACAGCCTCACCGAAGCGCGAATCAAAGATGTAGAGCGGCTCTTCATCGGCTTGTGTCTGCACATAATCGCAATAATCCGCCATTCTCATGGTAACCTTTCTCCCATTCGCCTGCAAACACAACCATTACCACATGTACGCCAGCTGTCAACCCGCAAGCCACAAATGCAACAATCCGCTTGATGACTGACTGCAGTGCAAACACCCAATCACCTGTGCACCTGTGAGACCTTGAACACAGCATCCGGGTTATTGGCAGCCAGTTTGTCAATGGTCCATTCGGTCCTCGCAGGCCAGCCCTCAGCCACATCGGTAAGCATCACAGGCACCTGCTTTAGATCGTACGCGGCGGCAAAGGCATCGGCGTTCATGCCGCTGGTGCTGCACCTCTCTACGCCCTCAGCGAGGGGCATAAATCCAGCCAAGTTCACATGACACCTGCAGTGAGCATGCGCTCCAATGAGACAATGGCCATTTGATTCCAAACAACTTTTTCAGCATGCAACGGTGATGTACATCATTGAGCAACTCTACTGTTGGACGTGATAACAATTTTGTGGACTTCCGGCTTTGTCACAACCAAACCTACTAAGAATGAACCAACAGCGTACACTGCAGTCAAGACGCCAAGCTTTGTCTTGCAACCTTCAGCTTGCAACAAGGCAGCATTGTGTTCAACATAATGAGCACTGTCCGTGCACATCGCAATACAATGCTGGCTTTGCTCGTGGCGCACAGCATATGAGAAGTGCCAGGAAGCAGGTCACAATCATTGCGATATCACATCATGCACGCAGCAGTTTGCATGCATGTCGTAGTTCGTTCTTCCGGAACACACCTATACCAACGTCGATAAAGAAAATCGGACGTAAAGTCCTCAACACGGAGCCTGTGAGCATTGATGGCGCCTGCAACGGAAGTGCCGCACAGCCGCTCCAGCGCCGTCTTGCGCCAGCTGCCTCGAAACACCACATGCCCCTCCGTTTCTTCCAGGCAAATGCTACACACCAACACAATAAGCACAATGCCCTGAAGGAATTGCAAGCAAACCCTTGCAGCTTACCGCATCCACAACGGTTCCTCCGTGCACAGCACGCAGAAGACCGAGCTCACGCAGGAGAGGCGAGCGACGTCCCGCGAGCCAAGACGGTCAAAAATATCTACCACGACCTCATCCGGCAAAACGGCCAGGTCGCCCAGCGCCGCCGCTCTCCGCCCTCCGACGCCGACCATGACCACACCGACAACTGCCACGTGGTGGACAACAAACTCAACACTTGTTACGCAGCACAGCTTGTGCGACTGTCTTGTGCACAGCGCACAAACAGAGAGTGTAGAGAGTGGGACAGACCTTGACAGTGTTGAGCCAACACAGACCTCAACGCAACATGGCCAACGTGATAGCCTTCATTACTGATAGGCCTATGTCCCGGTTGATTGAATCCGAGGAGACCCTGAACAGGACTTTTGAGGTTTGGCTTCGAATCTTCAATTGCAAGCGCTCGCTTGTCCGGTCCGCCCACTCTACCCGCTGCTGACAGTCCACAGACCACAACTTCCGAGATGATGCTGTGCACTGTCCGACTACAGTCAACCAAGACCGCCAGTGCGGATCTGAATTCCTTGCCAATGACCATTGATGTACAGTCCCTACAAGAGACATAGTTTATATATTGTGGGCGGTGCTCTATGCCAGGTGTCCTTATATACGGCATTTGGTACAGTGTAAGTACTACCGTAGTACCGTGTTTAGTAGCAATCCATGGCATGATGGCCTATCATCATTGTGGTCACAGCGCCCGTTTTTTTCTATGATGTACTGACACATGTATGACAACGCGGGTACGTTCGTGTCGGCCTCGACGAGCTTGCACGGCGGCAACCGTCCCGCGTGTCAGAGCATCTTGCCAAAAGCTGCCAGCGTAAGGCTGACGTGAGGTCCCAGACTCGGGTTAATCGAACCGAGACAATTGACAGCAAGGGCGGGTTCGAAGTAGAAGTGGTCCTAGAGCACTACATGGCTGCTCGGGTGTGTAGTGACTTCTCTGCGGCGGCGGTGTTGGCCGAGGTGGTGTCGTCCATGTTGTCGGGGGTGCCCGTGGCTCCGTGGTGTGGTCTTGAGGTTGAGAAGAAGCTGTTGGCGTTGCCGAACTAAGTCGTCGCAGGGTGCCGGCTTGCTGCCGTACTGCGTGAAAGGTCAGTGCTTGTGGTCCGGCCACAGCCTGCAAACTGCGGCAGGCTGCCAGGCCAGCTGCTGTTGGTTTTGTGATGGGTGTGCGTGGATGGCTAGTCAAGAACATCTAGCCTGCGCTGGTTTTCTTCGTTGCCCAAGAAGTGATGGCTTTCAAACATGCTGGTGTCGTGCCGGTGCATGCGTACCGAACCGGGCTCAGCTTACGTTGCCGCTCCTCGTCAAACACTAAGTGCGACTTTGACGTGTGACGTGTTTGCGTAAGCAGGCAAGAGCGCTGTTTGAGACTCAGCAAGTGAAAACTTTGTTCAAGGCCGCACAGCCTCATCTTTGGCTCGTCAGCATGGCGAGCCAGAGCCACCCAGAGGCGACGACGCAGTCGACGACGTTTGGCAGGTACGTCGCAGCGCCTTTGGCATGGCATTTCTCTCCCAATTGCTGTGCTTCTGGGAAATCTCCACCATCCTGAGCATCAGTGCTGGGGGGCTTTGTGCCCTGCCTGGTTGCATGGCGGCGTGCATGTTACTGTGTGTCGCTGCTCGTTACGCAGACCTGTGATTACGCCAGCTTACGTCGTGTGGACATCTAGCTGAGTCACTTCGCTGTGTCAACTCTTTTCAGTGAACTGTGTGCTGTTGCATATTGGTTTGGTATCTACTTGCCTCGGTCCTGAATTTTTCAGTGATAGCTGGGAGTTTCCCTGTTGCGTGAGCGTGTTGGATTGTGTTGCGGTGCAGTGTAAAATTTCAGTGTGTTGCCTCACCAGCCATCAGGGCAGCTATATGCTGACACGTTGATAGTGTCAGTGCAGCGTTGCAGCATGCCTTTGGAGTGCACCTTCTTCTTAGTGTGCGTTTGGCAGTATTGTCACACAGTGTCTATCATGTGAGAAAGCTGTGGTCGCATGGGCATTCCACTTGTTGCAGTCAGCTGTCGAGTATTCCTTTTGCATGGCTGGTGCAGTAGCTCAACATGACATTGTAATGGTCTGCATTGTCATTGCTGTCTTGCAGGTTCGTGGATCGCATGAATACGCCTCAGCAAGTGAGAGCGAAGCACAACAAACCTGTTGCCGTGTTTGGGCGCATTGGTTACTGTGCCAAGGGAGTGTTTTATGCAGTCATTGGTGGGCTCGCCTGCAAAGCTGCAGCTGGTGACAAAAACGCAGATCAGTCTCCACAGGTATGATTTTGCACAACAACACTTGGAAAGACTTGTTCTGTTTTCTTTGATTGCACATGACGTAATATGATTCCCTTTCAGCAAGCGCTGATCTTGGTGGGAAGCGGTAATGTTGGATATCCGCTGCTCGTGCTCATGTTCATTGGGCTGTTTTTCTATGTGCTCTGGCGGTTCTGGGAGGGTGCCACTGGGCAAGGCACAGACCAGAACTTCCCAAAATGGAAGAACTTTTTCAAGTAAGAACCCGCATTACGTACAATGGTTGCATCCATCATCACAGAACACAACTGTACCATTGAAATGGTAGAACTGCGCACTCACGTCGTGTGTCTGTTCTGGCTACGTAAGCCTGTTTGCCTGGTGATGCATCTTTCGGTCACCTTTGGTATTGAAGCAACGTGCTAAGGGCTATGTGACCAGGTTCCGTGTGAGCCCCCTTGTATCAGGAGGCGTGTACACGTTCTACATGGGATATGTATTGTACATCATTGCTACGAAGCACAAGCATGATGATAAAACAGACAAACAGGACTGCCTCCTGAACTGGTAAGCTTGCCTGCTGCATTGCTTACGGTTACAGCACCTGCCTCAGCGTCCTGCACGCATTGCTGCGATTGCATTGTGCAGCATGCGCACTGACTTGCTAACTCCTCCCGCAGTTGGAATAACACTGCCCTTGGTAGAGCCGGCTTGGTGATGGTAGGCTTAGCATTCCTCATCGCGACCATCACTCAGCTGGATCCGGCTTTGCGTGGCATATTCAAGCGCGAGATGTACCCCAACCTGCCCCGGTGGCTGTTCTGGTCGATGGTGGTCACTGGCCACCTTGGCTTCCTTGGCCGCGCGGGTGTATTCTTGTTTATGGCAATCGAGTTCTTTCGCTCCGTTGGTAACGACGTGAATGAGAGCCACCAGACGGTTGCTAACGCGCTCAACCAGTTGACAAACAACACCGGCGGCAAGATCGTGCTGTTCTTCCTCGGCTTCATGCTCATCATCTACGGGCTCTACTGCCAGATCTGCATGTGGACACGCATATTCCCCACGCCGCCGCCGACGGGCCTCAAGCGCACGCAAACCCGCTCTATCGCACGCGACAAGCCCGTATTACCTGTGACTTCCTTTGATGCTGATACTGCTGCTAAAAGTCGGGTCGACTCCCATGCTACGCCTGACGTGGACCCCAATGGTCAACTGTGGCCGCAGGAGAAGCCCGCACGGGAGCAGCTTAGCCCTCCGCTCTAAGCTCAGCTGCTACTGGCAAATTATCCTTGCGTTGTTCAGTCAGGTGCTCCTGGGGTCCTTTGCCCCAGTCATGTTGTGCATAGTGGTAAGTAGTCGCGTTGGTTAATTCGTATATGACTTTGGTAAATCATTGCATCGTATATAGAATACCTGCTTTGTGACTCAGAGGGTGTGGTTGTTGCCTTGATCGTGTGTGTATCGTTAGTTGATGAAGGCTTCCGAGCTGGCCAGCACTGCGGTCTGTTCTACGACTACCTTGTGAGATCGTGCTTTTGGTGTTAGGGCCTGCATGGTGGCATGCGTACTTTGGTGATGTGGCGTGCGAGGTTAGTGCTAGGCACGTTGGTGTTCTCAGTTTACAGGCGCCCAGATGCAAAGCACTAGCCGACAGCAAACAAGGCAATAAGCACGGTAAGGTCTTATTATGGCAGGGGTAATGCAAGACTAGGCCTATGTGCACTAAATGAATGCAAATGAAGCGGAGGGGTGTGGGGCAGCAGCAGTAGGCTAGCATTAACCAACCAACCTGTAGCAAGCAGCACGTGTCAGTGGTTTGTGCTTAGCTATTGCGTGGGTTGCGCAATGAATTCTACAATTCAATTCAAGAATCCGTAATAGTAGAGACGAACAGAACGCCTTGCAAACCTGAAGGCGTAGTATGCTGTGCACTGCAACCTATACTCTGAGAGAGATACAGATAGCTATCAATCAGCCATGCACATCAGTCAAAGTTGATCGTGCAAAAGAGTCCCTCAAGAACGAGGGCCCATGAATACATAGCAATGCATCATCAAGAGCAATACATCGCAAAGGCAAGTTACTGATCAATACCAATATGATGACGATTACATACATAGTGACATGCTCCTCATTTCATGTCCTGTGCATGTGCGTCTCTGTCCTGCATTTCATGTACAAACTCGCCAGCGTGGCAGACATGGCAAAGACAAGCTGACTGCACATCCTGCATAACTTGCAATAGAGCTGCAAGAAAGCGTGCTCAAGCGGAAAGGGGCTAGATGTGTTGCACACCCATGCATGCATGCATGGCACAAGTCACAAACAAACAACAAGCAAGCAGGGATAGATTAGGCGGGGGCCAAGGCAGGGCTTGTACAACTTAACCTAGACCGTCTAAACCTAAACACTAAGACCCTCAAGCAGGCAGTGGGAATGGGCAGAGCACGGCAGCACAGCAAGAAGCAACCACCTGCGGAGAGGAGGGAGGGCATGCGATTCCGCTCAGAGACAAGCAAGTACCAAGCACAAGCGCGTACGTACTACTGCATATCATATGCGATGCACGAAGTTGACACGCACGAGAGTGTGAGACACTGTGCAACCAATGCACATGTCACACTGAGTGCCGCTTCCTTTCATATGTACACAACATGCTTCGCTGCTGCAGCAGCAGGCAGCAATGGCTCAGGTTCAGCACAAACGCCCACCATATCAAAGCAGTTACAGCGAGCCCACATCTGGCAGCGCCCACAATCTCATAGGCCCGCGTTCGTCCTCATCACTGTCGTCCGACTCATCCTCCAAATACCGGACTGCTAGCAAGCTACCCAACATGACACTCCTCACAACCTGCAAGAAAAGAAACAACCGTCCACACACAAGCGTCAGCTCAAACACGACAACACAACACACACATCCACATGATAGCTCACTGCGATGGCGAGCAGGTGTCGCGGCTGGTGCGTGTGGGCTCGCGCCCCGGAGCGAAGCTTGAACCCCGCTCTCAACGCAACTCCTAACCGAATATCAACACTGCTGCTGGTGCTGCTTTGGTCTTCATCAGACCGCCAGTATATGTGCCCGCAAACCGTGCACCTCACTCTATCTGACCTTGGAGCTAGCCCGGGCCACACTGCAGGCAAGCACACACAATGAGTGCATGCAAGACCTGAACCTCAACACATATTGTGTTTTCAAAGGACTTTCATGAAGAGTGTTGAATAGTATAGCACTTACTTTGGCATGACATGGCGAATGCTTTCCAAGCATGTCCCCGCTGACGCAAGTCTGCGAGCTGTGCGTTGGTCTCTGCACTGCCACGCAACTCCAGACGGACGTGTTCCCACGGGAACGTCGACTGCAAATGGCGTGTCCACAGCCAGTCTTCCTTTGCGAGCTCGTGCCAATCCCTGAACGCACAGATGGGAAAAGTAATGTCACTCACGTTACTCACATGACACTTGTACCCAACTGTTCATACCTACAGACCGCTGAAGCATTTACGAGGGTGCGGGCGTCGAGGAACTTGAATATTACTGCGATTACGTCGCGGGGCAACGCCGCAGCACCTGAAAGCGTTGCTTGAGACGACGATAACACAATGCAACATGGGCATGCATACTTGAACAGAGTGTGCTTGATGGTGAACCGACAGGCATGCAAAGCGGATACCGTCACTATAATGCAGTTTGGCGCCTTCCAAGTGCATACCTGTGCAATTCATGTCCGCTTCATCTGTGCCATCGTGAGCAGTATCTGCACAGTGTGACAGTCAGACAGCTTGCAGCATTCCAAAGAAGCTTACAAGATCGCGAGCCACATTTCAAGCACCACACATTTTTCTAGTGTATGCACACATGCACGTGTCAGACCTTGCTTCTTGGATCTGCGGTGGCCTGCGAGCGCATGCTGGCGATAGGCGGCAAGCGCAGTCGTGCGTCGCTGCTTTGGCAATGCGCGCTCCGTCGCCTGCGCCAGTTGCGCTGCCGCTTTGCGCTGCGCACTCGCATCAAACCTGCACAGGAACAGGAAAAGCATTGCAATAAGCAGATGTCAACGAGTCTTTTGTGACTATAAAAGGTCTACATATTGCAACCGTAACAAGGCCCTTCACTTGAAAAGTACCATGCAATGAAACGAGTGCCTGTAATGCCTATTGTTGTGTGAGCGCGCGCACATGCGCTTGCCTGCACGCATGCTCGTTTACATGTTATGCGTGCATGTGTGTGTGCATGTATATGTGCGTGCGCACGTGCACGGGTGAGATTGCAGGCGTCAGTGATGCATGCGCGCATGTGGAACACCTCCAGTGAGTGGTAAACTAATCAATCAACAGCTTGTATACACACCGGCTGAGGAGGTTGAGGGCGGTGAGGGTGTCGTCCCACATGACGGTCTGCACGGGTTTGGCAGAGTGCTCGTAGCAGTGCTGCAATAGCAGGCTCAACTCCACGCACGCCTCCGCATAATCGCCACTGCAGGCCAGACGACCGATAAGCATAATCATAATCAGAGAGTATGTTTAACAAGCGCATGAAACGCAATGTGGCCAAATGTGCATGATGATCAACTTCGTTATGTAATTCAAGATGAGAAACCACATGCAATCTGCGTGGTGTAATTTGTCAACGGGAGAGATGAACGCAAAAAGGATGCAAGTCCAATAAAGGCATGACATGTTGGGAATTCCAGATTGCATGAGTATACAATCTGCTGTGCATGCACTAAAGATTGCTTAAACTACTGCTGCGAACTCAAAGTGCTGTGGTTATGTGCTCCGCGGTGAAGCTGCCGAATGAGAGAAACAGATGTTGCTTTACAACTGTTGAGCAACAACTTGTGAGTGTGAGTCCATCCAATCTGAAACCAGTCACATGTGGGCATGTTGCGGCTTAAAACAACATGCAACCTATCTGTTCCACCGGACAAACTTGAACAAGATCAAGTGGCAAACGTAGTGACTTAACCTGCAATACACGTAAAGTTTGTTTCATAACCAGGCAGGCGATCTACCAACCTCCTGCTAAGCGCAGCTCTCAAGCTCAAAGAATTGTACTCCTTGAGCCCCACATCGCCGGAGTGCAACTCGCCCTTCCCTCCTCCTCCTCCTCCTCCACCGCCTTTGGGCATCCCTGCTGTGGTCTGGACGGCAGCAGAACCCAAAACCGGTACAACAACCACGACGCCGCTGATGACGCCGACAACAATACCGTCGCCCTCACTACTACCACCAGCTGAATGTTGTAAGCCTGAAGCCCTAATTTGCTCGGTCACCGTTCTCGGTCAGAGTGACTCAGTTGTTAATTAACTGGCATGCAGTTCAGGTTCAGGCCAAGTCAAAAACGCCACGTGGCAACGGCGGTGAGGAGAAGGAGGAGGCGGTGGAGGAAGTTGATGATGATGGAGGAGGAGGTACAAGTGCTGTAGTCTAGCTGCAACGATCCATTGTGCTTGACGATTCAATTGTGCTTGCTTTGCAGGTCTTGTTGTCAACAGCTTGCTTTGAGAAGCTCTCGATTGAGCTTGCGACGCAACAAGTTGCTGCAACTGCAAGAGAGACAAGAGAGATTGCTTCTGAGCAAGATTCGTGTTGCCAGCGTTGTCGGTTGCTCTTTTAACTTGACGCATTGCATGAAGTGGGGAACAGAGCACCTTCCGCAGAGTGCGTGCCGGTTCGATCGCGGTGCACCTGGCCACATAGCGCATAACCACCAACAGCGCACGCATGCACGCTTGCAGAAATGGACTGTTGGCCACGTGCAGTGTTATCATCATCAAAGATCCGCGAGTGCTGGATGTCGGGGCTGGTGTTCACGCACTTGCGCACAGCTTAGGCCTTTCAGGCTGATAGTCAACCGTCCTGCACTGTGCATACTTGTTGTGTGGTGGATAGCGTCACAATAGTATAAGTCATGGTGCATGTCATTGGCAATGGTTGCTAGCGCAATGTGCACAGCCTTCCTCTGCCAGTTGCAACCTTTGCAGTCCACATGAGGGCACCGCATGCAAGCTTGCTACAAAAATATCATTGGCCACTATGTGCTTTGCGGATGTCATGTGCGTGTGCAGCACCTCCAAATGGCAACTACATCGCTGAGGAGATAAAATATGTTACGGACAGCAACACTGGTACACTACTTTGTTTCAATAATGGTTCATGGCGGGGGAGGGTCTACTACTTGTGCAGGATGCCACCTCCCAGTGCACCAAACTTCTGCTGCGTCTTCTTCTGCTTATCCTCCCACTTTTTCTGATGGAAGCGAATACACAGCACAAAAAGAACACGTAGTGAGAGATGCACGCGTGCCAACAGATGTAGATGAGGGCATCGATGTTGGAAAGGTGTCCTGCATGCGTGCGTGTGTACCTTTTTCTGCTCTTTGGTTGTGTCCGTCCGCTCCTGCCATGTGCTCGTGCGCAGCTGCACCGGCCGGTTCCCAACATATTTTCCTGCAACACGCATTGCTAATGTTGGGTTCCCATCTCAATCAAGGCAAAACCAAGAGAGAGATGTTCATCACACCATTCATCTCCTTGATGGCCCTTGCCATGTCCGCCGCGTCGGCAAAACTCACAAAGCCGTAGCCTTTCGTCTTGTTGGTGCGTTTGTCCCTGACAACCTGAGCCGACAACAACAACAGCAGTTTCAACATGTCAACATACTCTGGCGTCAACAAGAGCGTGGGAGCGCGCTAGCAAGGACACAACTGCATACAAGACACACGGTCTTGCCATACCTTGGCCTTGTTGAAAGCGCTGAACTTCATGAATGCCTTGGTCAGAACGTCGTCATTGACCTCGTTGCCTAAATTACCGCAAAACAACCTGAAGTCATCTGCACAAGACAACAATCCACAATCAATCAAACAAAAGCCCACAATCGCAACCAGAGTCAGACGACCCACAAGGTTTGTAACATACACTCACACATGCACACACATACACGCTCACGCTCGCACGCATGTACGCAAAACAACAACAACACCCAACACATCATGCTTACTTTCTGGCCATTCCAGCAGTGTCGCGTCCTCCCATTTCTGTCCAGCAGCCTCCCGTGCGAGCGCCTTGGGTTTCGGCGCTTTGGGCGCTTTGGTCCCGTCAGCCAGCAGCGGCTGCCTGTTGCTGGGGACAACACCACCTGCCAACGGCTGAGACACGCCACCCGGGCCCTGCGCAGGGCTTTGATACCTGTTTGGTGCCTGACACAAACACACGCATTGGGGTCACGTACGGTCATACTGTAGCGAGTTGTGTTGAGTTGGAACTCCAAAGCAACATGCTGCTGGGACGTAAAGTTATCAGTCTCACCTGCTGCATCTGTGAGGGATACGACGGATACTGTTGCTGCGCACCTGTCTGCAGACAAACCCCACATTTGCCCACCACCCATCACACACCCCACATTTACACAACCACAACTTACAATAACACCATGCTCACTCACCTGTGCTGCTCTCTGTGGTATTGAGAACGATACAAACTGTGGTGGTGGCGGCGGCGGTGGCGCGTAGCTGGTGGGGTGGTAGGACGCCATCGACGGCGGGGGAGGGGGAGGGGGAGGAAGAGGGTAGGAGGAGTAGGATGTGGCTGGAGGTGGGAGCATGTGCCTGCGTGAGGAGAACCAGAATGGACAGTCAGTGTGAGAGTTGCTGTACTGTTCCTAGCAGAGTTAATGGGCGCTGGCGTCCACACGAGCACATGCAGACACCATTGCAGATGCACGAGAGGACGTGCACGAGCAAGAGCATGCACATAGGCACCCACACACGCGTGTATGCACGCGCCGTTGCACGCCGACACCCCATGCACGTAGGCGCGTAGGCGCGCCCGCACGCGCGCGCATGCGTGGAATGGGTGGATGTGCAGGGGTTGTGTGCGCGTCACTGTGCGTGCGATCTGCAATAGACATGCAATGGACGCATATACAACCTGTTGACTACGTACCCTGATGTGCCTGCTAGTGGAGGAGGTGGTGGTGGAGGCATGGACATCGCAGATGACGACGGTGGTGCGCCAGCATATGCGTCGAACGCGCCGCTGCTACCCGCCATATACCCATGCGGTGCAGCGCTCTGCACACGCATAGCACCGCGTTCACAACTGCATTGTCAAGCACATGATGCAGGATGTTACAGTGATGATGTCGAGGATGTATTAGTGTGCTAAAGCAGAGGGGTGGGTGATCAGCATTAGACGACAACTTGAGACATGGATGCATAGATGGATGAATTGTTGGTTGAAGCATGCATGAGTGGGTGAATGTAGCATTGGATGCAACAAGTCCTATCCATTGACATATGACAGAGATCATGAGTCAACAATGTGATTGCGTTGAGTACCCCACACACACACTCTCCTCTCCTCTCCTCTCCTCTGTTCACCTTGTCTGGCGCAGAATGAAACCCAACATGCCCGTTGCTCTGCGGCGGCGGCGCTGTCCCGAACGCGGTGTCGTTGGTTGCGCCCATCTGGGTCATCTCCGCCTCGAACCGCTCCAACTCGCTCATCAGGTCACCCATGTTCGCCGCCGCCGAAGGTCTTGAGCTTGGCTGCTGACGGGAGTGGCGGGGCTGGCTCGTGGTGGGAAGGAGGCTGCTGTGATGATCGTGATGTTGCTGTTGATGATGGTGGCGGTGGTGGCGGTGGTGTGTGCGCGCAGATCAGGGGGATGCCTTTCACTAATCTGTCTCGCGCTGTTGTCTGGCTGTTTGATCCAACTGGTCAAGCTCAAAAAACGACACAGACAAAACCTGCCTGCATAGCACAACATAACAGCATTTCAGGTTGAATGCAGCAGAAACGGCAAATCAAGCTGACAAGGAAATAAGTCGCAATGGCAAGTACATTGCACATCAGACGAGTAAACACAGACACATACATGCAAATAAAGAAACAAACCAGTGGAGCTATAAAGAAACAGACCGCATTTAATACAGGTACGTGCTTTCTGTGGGGCAGTCCGCGGCAACAGCAAACTCAACAAGCAAAAATAAAAACAAAGAAGAAAGGCGGGTTTTTGTAGTGCTGCATTTCGCGTTGCCCCGAGCAAACCATGGCGGACGGTCAAGAAGAAATGTTGTTATGCCTCATCCCCCGCAATGAGAAAATTGAACACACCGAGCACATCACAACAACAACAAGGCGAGCAAACAGCAGCTCAGCAGCCAGCAGCATATCACTGACTCTGTTGCTCTCTGTGCGCAGCAGGTCAAAGCAAGAGGCTACCGCTTGCCTCCTCTAGCCTGGCCACGCTCACACAGAACCACGGCTACACCTCCTCCTCGTCCTTTTCCTCCTCCTGCTCCGCCACCGCCACCGCCACCGCCGCCTGCGATACGCAGCGTAATTACACGGCGTATTTCGAGACACGACCAAAGGCTGAGGTCCGGCGGCGGCGGCGGTGGCGGCGGCGAAGGAGGAGCAGGACGAGGAGGACGCGTAGGAGGCTGGGCGGCTATGGCTGCATTGTCGGTACCGTCGTCGTCGTCAGCGACGTCGGTAGCAGGGGGGCTGACGGCTGCGGCTAGGGGGAAGCTGCTATATGCTCCGCTACCGCCCAGGCCGGCCCGGGCTGCTGCTCCGAGGGCTGCGGCCGGGGATGCCGCCGTGCTTGCCAGCAGCTTCGGGCTGAAGCACCAGCTCGGCTCTGTGGAGGCGAAGCAACAGAGGCATGCGGCTTGCGGCGCCAGGCTTGGAGGGAGTTCCAACTCTGCTTGCACTCCAGGCAAGCGTGATGTTTGGCCTCTCCACTTGCAAGTTGGTGTTGAGCTGCCAAGTGTATTTGCGCAATGCTGCCAAGTGTTGTGACCACACCTACGCGCATTGTCTTATTCCATCATCAATGAATGTCCACGCGTGTTAAGGAGGCCGCGTTCTGTACCTAACGAGTGTACTCAGCAAGCGTTGTCTTGCAGATCGGTCGGCATGCGCTGCGCTGCGTGCTCGACTCAGAGACACCGAAGCCGAGCCATCAACAGCAACATCCCAACGCACAGTAGAAGAAGAAGATGAGGAGGAAGCGGAAGACATCGACTTTGAAGACATGGAAGTTGATGAGGAGGAGGTTGATGAGGAGGACGCGGTGGCGGTGGTGGAGGACGCGGCAGGCGTGCAGTGGGTGGAGGTGGGGACCGTCGTGTCCACGCACGGGCTGCGCGGGGAGCTGCGAGTGCGAGGTTCCACCGACTTCCCGGAGGAGCGATTCCAGCAGGTGGATATGTTGTCGATAGTTGTTACACAAGCACATGCGCACATACACACATATGCATTTATGCAAACTGTACGCACACGCACACGCACACATGCAAGTGTATAATGCACGCACGTGCATGCGCGCACTTGCATGCACACGTACACGCGCGCATGTATGCTCTCCTTGCTGCTTGTTCTTGCAACAGCACTTTGTCTCAAACGTGCACGCATTCCAACCCTCACAACACCAGCCATCCACTCTCCCTCTCTCACATGCTGTTGTGCGCCAGCCAGGCGTGAAGTGGTTGCGGGCCCCGCGGGTCGGCCGCTACGAACCTGAGGTGACTGTGTGACTACATTGCTGTCATGTTGTGACCACACGCACGCACGCACTCACTTGGTAGTGTTGGTGTACACACGTAGGTGTTGGAGGTGCAGCTGGTGAAGGGGCGATACACCACCGCGGGCAAGTGGCCCGGTTGGCTGGTCAAGTTCAGCGGCATCAACACACCTGAACAGGCGAGTGTTACACATACGCACGTACATGCACGCACGCACGCGCTCACGCACGCACTTGCTGCCAATGGATTCTCTATGTCAATGTGGCAACATGGAATGAAGAGTGTGCGTGTGTGTAGGCCGTGGAGCTTGTTGGTCACACGATGGTGATACCCGCGGACGAGCGACCGCCTCTGGACGACGAGGACGAGTTCTACGTGCAGGACCTCGTCGGCCTCGCCGTCTACAAACAGGTGCGTTTAGCAGGCAACATCAACACACATGCGCTGTGTGTCAAAAAAGCTGGTTGGTGTCTCCAAGCGTCGAAGTACGCCCTTGTTGCATTGCCTTTGAATTGGGTAGCTTCACACGCTCTTGGCTACACGCACACGCACACACACACACACACACACACGTGGGTGGGCGTGCGCGCATGCGCTCTTGCGCGCACATCCACGCACACCACAAGTCCACGGCAGCTGTGCAGAGGTTGTGCGAGTAGTCAACACTCATCTCATCTCAATAGTGTTCAATTTTGCTGAACATATCATCTCATCAATCCAGGCGGACGGTGAGCACATCGGTGAGGTTGTGGACATCTACGCCTCCGGCGCCAACGACCTCCTGAAGGTGAAGCTGGTCGCCGGCGTCGGGGGGGCGTACGCGTGGGTGCCATTCGTCAAGGAGATCGTTCCCGTCGTCAATAGGGACAGCAGACGGATGGAGATAAACCCACCGGCGGGACTCCTGGAGCTCGCCATTAAGGTGTGTGGGTGTGGGTATGGGTGTGGGTGCGTGGGTGGGTGGGTACGTGGGTGCAAGCTCGCTTGCGTGTGGGTGCCGGCATGTGTGTGTGCATGCAGGCGTTTTCACGCGTGTGCATATGTGCATGCGTGCATGTGGGTGGGTGGGTGGGTGCGCACGCGTTCATGTGCTGAGAACAACATCCAACCAAGTTGTTGCCTTTTTTGTTTCTCTTCCCCTTGCAGAAGAATGCGAAGGATGATGGCAGCAAGCCCGCCAGCCGCAAGCCGCGCAAGAGGCTGAGCAGAAGAGACGACGTGCGCAACTTGAAGGCCAGGCAGCAGCAGATGGCTAACGATGCGGCGGCGGCGGCGGCGGCTACTGCTGGTGGTGAAGGGGGTGATGCATGATGGTTGCGGGGAATGCAGGGTCAGGGCTAGAGAGCGCAGTTGGGTTGGCAGATTTGAGGGGTTATAAGTTGCATTTATTGCAGGTGAGGTTACTACATGGTGGCTGAGATACTTGTGAATGAGTAGTAGTTATTGCCGGTTAGAGAGCACACCGCCTTTGCCTTGCGTCGTAAACCGAAGTTGCACATGCTGGACACTGCTAGTTGATGTTGGGTGGCAGGTCTTGTTATTATGTTCATTGCTTTGCACATGGTCGGAAGTCAGTCGCTGACAACAGTACCTGCCACCAGCTTACTGTTCTTGGCTGTGTGCGCGTAGCTGCTGGTGTTGGGCCAACTCCTGGTCACCATGCATTGGTGGTCGCAAGACAGGCATTAGCCTGTTTGTATAGGCAAGGACAACCTGCATCTGCATTGCCTTGCTTGCACATATTTGGAACCGCCGGATCGGTTGTTCGTGGAAGTCCGAGTGCTGGTACATGTGCATCTCTGCTGCCACTGCCAGCCGTAACTTGCGCCACACCTCATTGCAACTATGTAACAAGCTGTGCCACGCATGCGCAAATGTGCGGATGCAAACACTCCAGCCCGGCCAACCAATATTCAGCAATATCTATTTTGTAAGCCAGACCTCACTGCAAGTAGACGCTGCAGTCACATCACACTATCCAAACTTTGTGTAATAGAGCCATGTCGCAACGACGGTAAGCTTACGAGCAATGTGTGACGCATCCAACCGCGCTTTTCAGCAAGGAGTTGTGCACAACCACTGACAGAAACAGCTCTTGCCTGAGGGTGTTCTTTTATTGTTCAGTACTGTACATGGCAGTGGTATTTGTAACAACTGCTGTGCACAGTGGCAATATGAACACGTGGTAACGCTGATGCATAGCGTCATGGCACACAGTGACCCCATGTTGGCGACTTGGCAGAGCCTACGAAGCGGCAGCTCGAAGTTTTATGATTTTATGTACATGTAGGAGCTTACCAACCGCATACGTGGACTCCAGACTGTTGCTGTCTCAGTCACTATTCGTTTGTGACCTTCACTTCCCCACAGAGCAGCTTCAGCTGCACGACGCAACACATGTCAGATTGGTAAATGCTGTGTGTGGCTCTGTTCCTTGATAACTAGGAGTTTAAGGCCATGTAGCCACTCAGGCGTAGTGGACCCGACACGCGGGACTCACCATTTTCGTAACAGCCTCATCTCCAAAGAGGCCGACGAATTTCTGCAAAACAACAGAGCCACCTTGTTAAAGAGGGCAGCAACACACCCGTGCTGCAACAACTAAATTTAGTGTATAACATCCCAGCAACCACGCTCAGTGCACACCATCACAGAAGCCGCTGCTGCTCCCATGCCAGCAGCGGCATGCAGGACTGTGCATTTCAATCTTATGTGTAGCAGACATGACTTTGACAGGCTGCCAGAACCATGACGAAGTGATCAACAGACTGGGCTCAACAGACATGTACAGATGCGAGTACAAGGGTGGGGCAGGGTTGATGTATGTGCTGCACCCAACCTTGCCAGAATAATACACACTACCAATGTGACACCATACCCCAACGCACCTTTGTTTCGGGATCCACTTTGAAGAACTCCCGCTGCACCCGGTCACGCTGACAAACCTCGTTTGACTCCACCGTCAACGCCTTATTCGCCTCCCCGCCTGCCTCTGTTTCAACTTCGGCAAGAAATGCCAGGAATGCCCGCGTCATGCGTGTAGCTGCCAAGCGTGCGCGCGCACAACTCTTCGTGCTTGCTTGAAACTGTCACACACATGCGTCAATCACAGCTGTACTGTTGTGGGCGTGCATATGCTGCCAGCTGCCTACGTGCCTACCAACAACTTGCACTCAGTGAGCACTGTTGTCTCACACAATCATACAATTACAAAAGGCGTATGCACACGTCAATGCTGCGTGGGTGCTTGCGGTATGCATATCTTCATGAGTCTGTCTTGCATGCAAGACAGACCCATGCGCATAGAAATAATGCAGTGCGTGTGCAAGCATGCGCTGAGGCAGATTGTCACTACATCCACCAACTTGGTCATTTCGAACTGCCCTACCGTAAAGCAGAGGGTGCCGGGAGATGTCATAAACGCTCGGCAAATGGCAGCCTTTGAGACAAATGGCTTGAAGGCCTGCGAGTCCTCAATAAACTCCACCACCAACTCGTTGATGGAGCCCGTGCTGCTGGTGGACTCCGCAGCGGGCCCTACATTTGGCAAAGAGCGCTCGTAGTAGTGCTCTCGATAGTCATCGTGCAGGCGCTGCACACAAGTGAGGCATCACCGGCTGGACACCAAACGTGTACATCAAGCATAATTGAGTGATTGGTGTGCAGGCGCTTACTAGATCTGCTCTTGGGGGGAGGTCGAAATATATAAGAATGGACCCTGGCAGCACGGCGATTTCTAGCTGGAGGTGAGGCGGAGCAGGGACTGGTGATGATGACTGGGAAGGAGACTTGAGCCATGCGTCCAAACGCATGAGACCGAAACCCATCGCGCCGTTCCAAAAACTTGTTGTGGTCAGCCTGCTTACCCCACCGATCAGGTACTGCTAAAGAGCATGCTAATGACACCAACTGCTTTCCACATCGTTGCAAGCACTTGGGCGAGCAATGCACTGCCTCTGACCCAACAAACATGTACGCATGCACGGTTGCAGACACATGTGCGTGGCACGTGTGCTTGAGGTTTGACAACAGCAACCAAGCCGCATGAAGTTGTAAGCATACTTTGCATTGCTCACCAGTCAATGGGGCCCCCTCTGTATGTCCAGATGTCACCCTGAAAGCTGCCGTCCAGACTGGCAAAGTGCGCCTGGTTGACCTGGCCAGCCGCGCCACTGCTCTGCTCTATGCTGTATTCTGTTCGCAGAGGGAGAGCGCCTGTGGCCTCCAGGATGAGAGGTTTGATCTCGGTATCCAACAAAGCCCAAAACTCCTGAAAGGTGTCGTGGGGCGTCGCCGCCTGCTCCTCATCCTGATGCTTGTCCTGTTCCTGCTGCACACCAGTGGACGACATTGCCCTCACCACCAACGTCAATGGCCTGGACGAGACTGCAACCCTTGCCGGAGACCCTCTCAGCGACACCAGCTTCCTCGCAGACAACACCGACGTTGACGACAACAAAGGCCGTCCAGGAGATGAAGCCACGCAACGCCTAGCAGAAGAGAGCTTTCCACGCGTAGGCGACACCGCCTGGGCACACACCACAGGTGTCAGCCTCCCCACCGACGATGCCGCCCCCGCCGCCGCCCCCGCCGCCATGCACAGCCGCATTGCACCGTTAAGCCACTGAACACCGGTCGGTCAGCAGCATGTTGTCAGTCCGTAGCGCCTGCGTTAGGACGCTTAACCATGGCAAGTCCATTCATAACTTACGAATGCTGAGAATTGCAACTTACGACTCGCATTGTTCTGCAAGTCCGGAAGACTGTGTGCTTGTGTTAAGTCCTCCCGTTAAGGCCTCTTTTCCGACGTGGACTCGGCTTAGCAGCTGACGTGGATATGATGGCCGTCAGCCTGAAGGCCAATGCCTACCTGAAATTGTTTTCAGGCAAGACCGCCAGGTGGCATAGATTGACATTAACCAAGTGACCTGTGTATCGACCGTCGACAAAGGCGCTATGCTGATTTCGTCGGCGTTTCAGTGCGGCGTGTTGTGGGAAAGTACTTGCGGGTGTGACACGTGCACGGCGGGCGGCGGTGGTGGTGGGCGCGGGGAGGGTGCGTTGTGGAGGTGGTGGGTGTATGGTAGCTTGTCTGGTGTGCTTGAGACCGAGCAGCGAGGAGGGCGTGCGGTCGAGTCCCGCTGGTTGCTGTTGTTGAGAGGCACGTACTCCTTTCCAGCGGCGTGGCGAGGGCCAAGCCTGCCGCCGCCATGGCGTTCTTGTTTAAGCAGCAGTTTGATGGCGGCGGCAGAGATACGGTGAGCACGCCTGCACAATGTTGCTGTCTGTGGATTGTGCACTTGCTGAGTGCTTGTGCAAACTCACCCCTGTCGAATGGGTTGTGTCCGACGCAATCCTCAAGCAATTAGGGTTTTGTGTGTGTCCACAAGTTTGCATGCTCGCCAAGAAATCCTTTGGATGAATGCTAGTTAGCGTTGACAAGCGACTGTCCGCTTTCTGGTGCATGCAAAGCGCTGATTATGTACGCATGCCAAGAACTGGCAGCCTCATTTTTTGGTCCAATGAGTGGCAGCATTTGCATGTTGCATTCTATTCCTCATGTCTCGTCTAGTGGGTATGTTCTGCAAATGACACCGTCTTTGTTCCATCCATCACTATTAGTTACAGTAAACTGCGAGCATCATATTTTCTGCAGGGAAATGTAGAGTTCTGGCACCATCCAGAGCGTTCGGGATGGCTCATGAAGCAAGGTTGGTGCTTTGTTGCTGCTGCACATTACGTAAGCACACATGCATGATGAGAATACAGATTTGCTGCGCATTCCCAGCCAAGCCAATCACATTGTTGCTCTCCCACTCTGCATGCTATGTACCATGTAATGACATGCTGCAGGTTTGGATTGCACCCCCCCCTCCGACTCTGTGCATACATTGCAGGCGAGTACATTAAAACGTGGCGCAGGCGTTGGTTTGTTTTGAAGGAAGGCAGGATTTTCTGGTTCAAGGAAAACACCGTGACTTCGGTATGCATTCATGGTTTATGGATTGTCATGATGGTGGTGGCCTGTCTAATAACTATGCTGCCAGATGTCAAAGCCTCGCGGTGTCATCCAAGTGGATCGGTGCGTGTCGGTGAAGGGTGCTGAAGACGCCATTAATATGCCCAATGCATTTGAGATCTCCACGCATGACAGCACGAGACCCATGTACTTCATTGCGGATACGGACAAGGTATTCCTACTTCTGTGTTGAGCTGCAATGTTGGTGATGCAGTTGAGCGAGCATTGACAGGTGTGAGCATGTATTCACTATGGCAGGAAAAAGAGGAATGGATCAACGCGGTTGGGCGTGCCATTGTACGTCATTCCAACAGCTTGACAGAGAAAGAAATTGTCGACTACTGAGCTGCATTGAGCCTGCAGTAGCTGGTTGGTAGATGGCTTGATAGAGGGGTGTGTACAGGCATTGGTGTTAACTATCTGTGCAGTAGCAGTTATGGTATCCGTGGCGGTCTTGGGGCCACTTGTAGGTTAGAATAGTACAGCTTGCTGTTTCACTGGTGCTGTCATCTTACAGTTGTATGCTACCATCGTGTCCGTCGGTGTACAGGATATGCGCGCGGTATTGTGTGGTCAGCAACAACAGCAACAGTAACGGCATGGCAATCACTGAGGAGGTGCCGGTCACACCTCCTCGTGATTGCCTTGCAGCTACTGTCGCAGGTGGCGTTGTAATGAGTGGCGGCTGGCTGCAGATACATACGAATATATATGCGTGCAGTGCAGGGCGCATGCATTTTACATGCAAACAGTGTGATTACCATACAGCACGCAGGCCGATATCATCATCAGCATTTTTACCACCGGGCTTTTCTACTCAACTCAAACTACCATTGACACTAACCACTACCCCGTCAGATATGCAAAGCATCCATGCAACCATTACACCCCTCCTCCCTTCTCTCTCTCCCTCCCCACGCCTCTCCCCTCTTTTGCCTCCCCACGCCTCCTCTCTTCTTCTCCTCCTCTCAAGCATGGGGTATAGGAAAACCTGCAACAAGCATGCATGATGCTGTGTGCTTCACACCATGCATGCGCTAATTACAGCATACCCTCTTCTGTACACCCCCAACTCTGCTCTCAGTTGAATACCAGCGCGAGCTGCACTGTGAAACGGCCCTGCCAGAGGTGGCTTCGTGGAGCACATTGCAGTCATAGTCACACACAGAGTATGCCAAGCGCATACCATGCAACATCATGTTGCATTAACATGGCAAACCTGCTATTCTATCTGTCTGCAACAATTTGGTGATCTAGACCCAACTAGTCATGTTAGCAACGACCGCAATGCTGCGACCGTATCCCCTTTATGTTCCCTTAGCGTGCGCTCTGCAACCTTCTTATCCAACTGCACGTGACAGTAGCAGTCATACAGCGCAATGACAATTACCGCAAACAGTGAGCCACGCAGCGTTGAATAAGCCCTGATATATGCACTGTACCTCCATCTCAGTCGCTATCAAGTCAACATCCGCTTGGTTGATCTTCACAGCAGCAAGCTCTTTCTCTCTGCATCCCAGCAATGTGTGCATTATAAGCGGCACAGCATTCTTACAGTGAAAAACATGCCTTACGGCAAAGCAATCCCACGGAGGTCCATTCACTCAAAGTTGCGGGTCCGCAATGCTTCACATGCAACTGCTACTTGCACAATGGGACTGTGCCTTGTACCTTAACAGCTGTGCTTGACGACTCGCTTCATCCTTCGCACTCAACATTTGCATTGCCTGCATTGCCAACAACCACCACATGTTAGTGATGCTGCGCAGATGCACATGTACACGTGTAATTGCTCTGGTTTGGCTGCTTTCAGGCACACAAATGAGATGCAAGTGTTTCCCCGACTGTGGCAAACCAGCTTGGCAGCTGGCCAACCAGACAGTGTGCTGCTTGCATGCACAAACTGCTGTTTGAACCAACTCGTACACATAGACCAGTGCAGGCTGTGACACGCATTACCGTCGCCAGTGCACGCACAAGTGAAAGTCACAACTTGAGACACTTGCAATCCTCAACGTTGCGTACACAGCACAATGCATGCATGCTACTCTTGGCAGCACGCTTGACAACAGCAAGCAACATAGCCAACAAGCATGTGTCTTGCAGTGTATGTTATTCCACACAACTCCTGTGTGCAACAACAGTAGAAGAGATTACCCACCCTTTGCACTCGTGTGGCATCGAGCTGCTTCTCCTCAACCACATCCGTGATGGACGACAGCGCCTTCGTCTGCTGCTGCCTGTCCTTCCCGGCAGCGTCGGCGGCGGAAGCCTCCTCTGCGCCAACACCACCGGCAGCCGCAGCTCCCTCGGCTGACGCTGCAGCATCCTCCGCCATGGCTGCACCCCCTACCTTTCCTCCTTCTCCTTCTCCTCGCCGCTTCCGCCGCCGCCTGCCTAAAGCTCCCCAACAACGCTCACAATGTTATCCTGGGCGCCGTTGTTGTCGCTGTGGGCGAAGGAGGAGGCGGCGGCGGTGATGGTGGGCGGCGGAGGAGGCGCCGGCGTTCACGATGGCGGAGGAGGGTTTTACCCGGCCAAGCGGGCCCGTGTCATGGACACCGCCGCCGCCACCCACCAGCAGCAGGCGGCCGGCATGGACGACGGCAGGCAGCAGGTGACAAGCTTGCCTCCGCTGTATGCTGGTGCAGCTTCTTCTGTGTCAGATTATTTAGCATGCTCGCTTGAGTCACCACTACATTTGTTGTTTGCAAATCCAGAATGAAGCGTTGAGGGGCTTTGCCTGGTCGCAATGCACTGTGTGTGTGAGTGTGTGTGAGCATAGAGTATTCACATCAACACTACATCAACCAATTCAACCTGTGCGTGTGTGTGTGTGTGTGTTCTTGCGTCAGCAGGCTGAAGCCAGCGCCAAGGCTATGGAGGACTTCACTCGTGCCCGCCTGATTGACAACTCGCCAACAGCAGGTGAGAGACACTATGTCGTGCACACAGCTTTGCACTCTGGAACGCTCAACACAACAGCAGTGCAGCAGTGCAGTTATTGCGTGACTACAATGCAAGCTTCACACAGCTAACACCTGATTTGCAGGAAATGTGTGCTTACATGCTTGTTTGGTTCCCTCTCAATGCAGAAAGGCCAGTTGAGCAGAGTACAGGCGCAGAGGCAACTGGAGCAGCGGCAGCGCATGGCAACATCGCGCCAGACGCGGCGGCTTCACCCGTGGTGAAGACCGTACCCGCGAGCGACCTGCTCGCTGTGCCCGTCAGCGGGGCTTACGCTCAACGGGAAGACTGGTTACAACAGCAAGTGAGTGAAGCGCAAGCAGTGTCTCAGTGCGAGAACATTGCGTCAATCAATGAAGCAAGCATGCTCGCATGCGTGTGAGATGAATCCACGCTGGCAGCAAGTTGCACGCTGGTTGTGCATCTGCTTTGAACAATATGTTGGACAAGTCATTATTGTTTGCTTGTTAACGTGTCAGGTGCTTTTATTATTTGATGTTCATGGTTGCAGGAGGAAAGAGGTGAGCTGGAGTTCAAGTGTCTGAAAAATGACGGTGGGGACGTGCAGGCGATGGTACACCTCATCGGGCTCAAGAACATCTTCTCAAAGCAGCTTCCCAACATGCCCAAGGAGTACATCGTGCGCCTTGTCCTGGACAGGTGTGCACGCCGTCAAGTTGTCTTCCCAGCCAGCTGTTACAGTTTTGACATCTTCCACTTGGCCACAGGAATCATCGCTCAATGACTATACTCAAGAAAGGCAACATTGTAGGCGGCATCACGTACCGATATTTTCCTCAAGGCTTTGGAGAAATTGCTTTCTGCGCCATAACCGCCACAGAGCAGGTACACAAGCTACTTCACAAACACGTGTGCTTGAGGCTGCACCATGTGTATCAATGGCAACAATATGATGTGTAAGCGTCACAGGTGAAAGGCTACGGCACACGTCTGATGAACCATCTAAAGCAGTACGCGCGCGACGAGGACCACTTGACGCATTTTCTCACGTACGCGGACAACAACGCAGTAGGGTACTTTGCGAAGCAAGGCTTCACGAAGGAGATCACAATGGAGCGCGAGAGGTGGCACGGGTACATCAAAGACTACGATGGCGGGACGCTGATGGAGTGTATCCTGAGAGACAAACTACCGTACACAAAGTTTCCAACCATTATACGGTGCGCTCTACATCATCATCAGTACTGTAACATGCATCGACTCGGTCAATGAAGCCCCGCTTGCGCTTGATAGGCCTTCTTTTGTAGCCCTTACTTTATGATCAGGCTTTGTGGTATGGCAAGTCATTGTTGTGTACATACTGAGTGGCACTGAAGGATGCATTGTTGTTCAACAGACAGCAGCGTCAAGCGGTTGAGGCGCGCATCCGCGAGTTGTCCGGCTCGCACGTGGTGTACGAGGGGCTGGACCTCTTCAAGCAAGGACGGACGGTCCCGATTGAGAAGATACCCGGCATCAAGTCCACGGGCTGGACCAAAGAGACGCACGCGCAGCCCAAATACCGCCTCGTCACAAGTCAGTAGTAGTGAGCCAACATCTACCTTGTGTTGATTTGGTGGTATATGCACGCACGTACTCACACACGCAGCATGGCAGGTAGTGGTGGTGATGGCGTGCCGACCCTGCAAGCGCTCTATGCGTTCATGGCTTCTCTGTTGAAGGCGGCGCTGGAGCATCCGGACGCGTGGCCGTTCAGGGAACCGGTGGACAAGCGTGATGTGCCGGACTACTATGACATCGTCAAGGACCCGGTAGACCTGTCCAAGATACAGGTGTGGCTCTCCTTTCATTGGCTGATACAATGCGTGGCGTTAACCGGTTTCTTCACTGCGTTGAGGGCATATGTGCATGCGCGCGTGTGTGTGTGCATGGGACGTATAGACAAGCTTTGTTTGTTGGGTTCATGTGCGCGTGTGCAGGCTCGCATGGAGCGTCACAACTACTACGTTACGCTCGAGATATTCCTGGCGGACTTTCACAGGATGTTTGTCAACGCGCGCACGTACAACAACCCCGACACCATCTACTACAAGTGCGCCAACAGGCTCGAGTCCTTTCTGGAGATGAAAGTGCAAAGCGGGATTCAGATG
Organism: Chlorokybus atmophyticus; assembly: GCA_009103225.1. Classification (NCBI taxonomy): domain Eukaryota; kingdom Viridiplantae; phylum Streptophyta; class Chlorokybophyceae; order Chlorokybales; family Chlorokybaceae; genus Chlorokybus; species Chlorokybus atmophyticus. The sequence goes on from RHPI01001715.1 coordinate 900,933, forward strand.
AACCGGACGCATAGAGTGTGAAGTAGCCCAAGGTATTGATTTGGCTCTGCAACCAATGCAACCTTGCTTTGTGTTGTGTTTGTCAATGTGTTACATGTGTGTCATTCATCAGAGGTTGTCGTGTACGACTTGCTGATTATCATGCCTCTCTCACGAAGTCTTGCACCATGGCTTTCGTGCACGGCAACGAGGGGTGGAGATAATTGGACAGTGTCAACGGCCGACAGTTGCAACAGAAAGGGTGTACAGAAAGGGTTATGCTCGCTTCGCTACACGCCTGTCCAGCGCTTCGTGAGCAGCAGCCGGAGCCAAGACCAAGCAAACATCATCATTCCGCTTGGACACACCAAGCCCAAGTTACAGTGTCTTTGACAACCACTGCTGCTTTACACAGAAGCGGTGGAGAGAGAACCAACGGTTCAACAAGAGTGATGTCGATCATTTGCATCAATGGCGTGGGTCAGAAGCTATCCGAAGCTGTTACAGGACAGTACAAAGGCAGGATGCTGCCTAGGGTGCTGCGCAGCCATGCGACTGTATGCATATGCGCCATCTGTTGGTATTCGTTGACACCTCACGTTGGTTGAACATAGCAAGGCAGTCCAGGTAGTTGATGCCTGTGTACAGTGCTTCCTGGTGTGAGAGATACTCACATGCTCAATCAGTGCCACAGATGCAACCTACTGCATAGGCCCATAAGAACAGCAACCAATCAATAGAGATATTACTGTAGTGAGAGCCTAGCTTTCACCATTGTTGCAGTTGGCTATCTTATGGACCTCACCTACATGCAACTCTGGTGTGCGCTTCATCACCTACAGCTGATACATAGTATAACAACAAGTCTCATACACACCGTCCTTGCACCACCTTGTCATACACTACGAAGCCATCACCGGTCATCGTTACAACCACACCAATCACATTCATCACTCACTGACTCACATCACTTCAGTCCATGCCATTAAGCTCAGCCTCCACATCCAGATCATCCCCCACATCCACCTCCTCCGGATCAAACCCCCCATCCCCACCCTCTCCCTCCCCCTCCCCACCCTCACCCCCACCCTCCTCAGCCCTCACCGCGAAGCCCGGCACGGCCTCCCCCATCCCGTACCTCTCCAACAGCGGTCTCAGCATCCCCGTGAGCGGCCGGTAGAAGTCGTAGAGGAGGGACGCGGTGGAGGGAGACATCGAGGGGGCGGGGCAACCGGGGTGCTCCAGGTCCAGGAGGAGACCGGGGTTGGCCTGGAGGCTGGAAGTGATGTGGAGGGGGGAAGAGTGATCTATTGATAGGAACTCCAGCACCTGCAGAAGGGGTTCAATCATGGTGGAGTGAGTGAGTGAGTTTGCTCACCCGGCCGTAGTTGCGCAGTCATTGTGTGTTGTGTGTATGCAGGCAAGCATCTGTATGTGCGCAAGTAGTAGGTGCGTGAGCTTACTCTACACTCGCTGAGTGGGTGAGTGAGTGGGTGAGTGAGTGTACAGTGCACTCCTCCACTGTATCTGTTGGTGAGTTGAGTGTACACCCGCTCACCCACCCAATGAGTGAGTGGGTGTGCATTCAGTCCCTCAGTGGGTGTGTACACCACTTCAACATGGCTGTTGTTTGTGTGGTTGTACCTTTTGGAGGGCGCGTGAGGTGGAGTTTGTGTCTGTGAGGTGCTCGAAGTCGACAATGTGCAGCTGGCGTTTGGGCCCGAAGAGTTGCAGCCACGGCTCCAGTTGCACCGCGTACCACGAGTCCAGCAGCACTCTCCCTTCTCCCCGACACTTCTCGTGCACCTGTGTTCAATCATATCAGTCATGTGTTGTTGTTGTGTCGAAGTTGGGATGGTGGGGAGAAAACAGTGTATCGGGTGTTACCTGTGCGGGGGAGAGGTTTTGTTGTTGGGCCATGCATGCGCGCACGACGGGGACCTCACGCGCCACCCACTCGTCGAACGTCATGGTGCACGTGATGTTGTAGTGCCAACCGTAACGGCGACCTATGTGCCCAAACCTAGAGACAGCGTCACACAACAACACGTTCATGCCAGGTGGGTTGTTGCTGCGTGCGTGTGTGCGTGCATGCGCTCACGTCATGTAGGTGTGTACATGCGCGTGTGCCATGCGCGTGGGGGGCTAGGGAAGGGCGTGTGTGCGTGTGTGCGTGTATGCGTGTGGTACAAAGCCTACTCCCGTTACCATGAGAGTGTGCGTTGGACGGGGTCGCGTAGCGAGACGAGGAACCTGAGGTCGTCCACAGCGCCGTGTCGGGCGAACCGCACACCGATCTCCAGCGGCATCCTAGGCGATAATTGTAATATTGGCGTCCCGTCCAACACATACCGCGCACGCTGCGCAATGCACACACACAGATATGTCACTTCAATAAAGCAAATCACTCAACCGCAGAGGATGCAGTGTGTGTATGTGCGTACCCCATCTGCGATGGTTGGGTCTGTGCAGTTTGGGTAGTGGCTTGCGTAGGCTGCTAGCCACTCGTGCGGCGTGCGCGGGTGCGGGTGGTCGATGAAGTGCATCTCCTTGGAAGTCTTCAGCACGGCGCCGCGACCAAACTCGGGACTGCGCATGTGAAATACGTGTATGGGTTGTCAATGCTGTAACCTCATTGCAAAACACTGACTGGTGCGTGCATGCGCACACCTACATGCGTGTATACATGTGTGTCTGCGTGTGCATGCATGTTGTCGTGCATGAATGTGCCTTCGTGCTTGCGCTTGTTATCAAAAGCGGGAGACAATAGCAAGAGTGTGCTCAATCAAGTCAACACACCAAATGAAAGAAAACGACTGCGCGCGAAATCAGAATGCAGAGATTAGGAATATGATGCTGCAATCAACAATAACAACGACAACAACATGCACAACGCACCTGACGAGGTACTCCCATAGCGTGGTGGATCCGCACTTCTGTCCACCGATGATGAATAGGTTGGGGAGAGCGCGCCCGTTGTAGCACAGCACCCCACCCGCGCTCCTCCCAACCACACCCACACTGGGCCACCCACTCTCCCCCTCATCCTCATCATCATACACAGCATCACCACCGGTTTCTTTGACCAAACCACCCGCCTCCTCCAACAGCATTCGCCTGCTCCTCCTTGCAGTCGTTGTCGCTGTTGCTGCTGCTGTTGTTGTAGTTGTTGTTGTTGTCATCAGCCTCCTTGCATGGCTGCTGCCTGCTTCTGAACCCACAGCAGCAGCAGCTGCAGCTGTCGCCAGCAGGATTAATGATAATGATAGTAGCAGAGACGGTTTATGCAAGGATGCGGACACCATCACAGCTTGGCTTGGCTGCTGCTGTTGACAGAGGAGAAAAGTGTTCATACAATAATGGTTGTCCTCTTCCCAGTCATAGTGCATGCGTTGTGCTGACATCGCGAATATCAACATTGTCATAGTTGTCAGCAAGAAAACCCTCCCCTGATGCGTTGTATACCTGTGTGTCTTGCGTGGTCAAAGGGTGGGCAGTAGGAAAGGTCACACAATGCAGGGCTGTCTGTCAAATGTGTGGGGGAGCAAAAGGAAAGAAGAGGCCACCACAGCTCCACTGAAATCCTTGGGTTTGTAGGCACTACTCAAAGAAAAAAAGCACAACTACAGCTGGCTTGTGCTTGTGCAGTGATAGTGAGCAGTACTACTGTTGGTACAAAAACACCACACCAATGGTGTCCGTGTTGGTGGTGGTGGTTGCTGACAAGCGGGCGGTATCACCACATGAGCAGGTACAACTAGTCTCTACTCAAACGTCTCCCACCATCACCCCATGCAGTGGCTTGGGCCCTGCTTATGGTTCGGTCAACCTGTGCTGGGTACAAGTGGAGGGTGTTTGTCCAGGACCCTGCTACCTTCTCCCTTTACTAAAACGCTAGAAGGTACACGCACGTGCCGTTGTGGTCACACCTGTACATGCCCAGAGGAACACTTGTAGGTGTGATATCACCCCTCCTCTTCCAGCACAGCTAGTGATGCAGTCCCCACAGAGATCAATCCACGGCCTGGTAAGCCTATCACACAACGACCAGATCTTCCAGGCTCAAGCGGTCTTCAGAGACACACACACAGAGACACACACACACACACACACACATTCAACTTCTCTGCTTACACACGCACACGGTAAGGAAGCAAGCAAAACGCAGGCTCTCTCACCACCGTGTCGTCACCAGTGTGTGCCTGTGTGTGTGTGTGTTTGCTCTCCAGTCCAGCTGACTGACCCCAACGCACGCGTGGCGGCGGAAGTCGTCGTCGTCGCTGCGTCATCAAGCCGCGGACGGAAGTTGTGACAGATCTCTCCCGCCTTGATTGGCAGTTTTGATCTTTTAATACGGTCCTTCTGTGTCTCGGTCCGCAGTGTAATCGTCGCTCACACGCGCGGACAACGCAAGCTCGTACATTACCGTACTATATGTACGGTGCACGCTCCCCGTCGGACTCTGGACTTGGGTGATGACAGAAGAGCACGCACCACCAGCTTGCTGATACTTCTCTCTACTAACTGCTATCAACTGCCCAAGTTGCAGTGCACGCCTCGTAATCTCAACCAAAGCGTTGGTCAACTTTCTAAAGTTTTATTGACCTGTTGAACATTCTGGCTCGCACGATCACCTTCTCGAGGATGCAGTCTTAACCCGTTATACGCCTCACGTTTCCTCTAATATACTTTTCTATTCCATCAATGGGGTTATTCTCTTTAACAATGTTACTGGCCAATGATTTCTAGCCACGTCATCTTGTGTTGACGTGCTACACGAAAGGTATTCTATACATCAAAAGTTGTTGTGTAAATATCATTATATCTTTAAACATGTGATAAAGCATGTATAGCATGTATACCATAAACGAGGTAGTCTTTTATTATAAGACCCAACCCCATACAGGATCTAAGTCTCTGCTTTTGTCTTATTACGTACGGGAATATTCGTATAGCCAATGATGATTGCCCAAAACCATCGGCCTTAAAAAACCTCTTATTCCTAACAAGGTTGTTTTTTTACATCAAGATCTTTTTATGAGGGTAGATTGTTGTCTTCAAACATGCACAGATGCGCAATAAAAGTGTGCCGGCACTATCCATATATGTAACTTGAGCGTGTGTCATGGGGTAAGATCGACATTAGCTTTACAAAGCAAAGCGCAAGTCGGCCGTTGTTAGTTTGTGCAACGATGCTTGCACATGCAGTGATTTTAGCATGAATTTGTACTCAGTAAGGGCTACCAATTGCAGCCCACGTTACAAAAACTAATGAAGTATAATCATCAAGAAGTTTAGCCAAGGTCGTACTTCATAAAGTACTTATAGGGGTTTTATGGCTACCCTTGATTATGACACCCCCACCAACTTAAACCATTATAACTGCCGCACTTCTTGTTTAGACGGGGTGAAAACATGTTTGTTGAAAAATGGACGATAAGTGCAAGCCACTTATAATCTATGTATGGGATTGAATGCAAGTTGAAAACATAAAGCCCCCCGACGTGATGCATGCATAGTTAGGCTAAGTCCATCGCAACAAAACATTCCCCCGCAAGGACTGGTCTCAACCGTTGAGATGTGCTGGTCCAGCATATAACCATGCCGTGCACTAATGCATGCTTCACCTCCCGGGGTCCTTGGTGTGAAGCATGCAGAGTTATGCAAACTCCCTATAGCACAACTTAACATTCCTTTGTGCAGATTGATATGTACAATGACTATGATACGTGCCCAACACCAGCAAAGCTACACCTGGCCCACGGTGGCATTGCAAGCTCATTACACGTATGTACATGGGTGCATGTTGCTTGCTGTGCTGCTGTATTGCAGATGCGCAAAGTGAGTCAACTCAACTGTTCGTGCACAACAGCTCAACTCACAGCTGCGTTTGAGACATGCTGACATCACGGATGCATGCACACCCACGCATACACGCTCACGCACAAGGTGGGTGTGGGGATGTTCGTGTAAACAGTGCAACACATGCCAAACTGATGTGGACAAATGCAAAGCACTGCTGGGACAGCGGTATCAGCCATTGAGCATCAGCATACACACCAAACAGCAAACAGAGTTTTGACATGCCAACAGACTTGGCAAGCAGCACTGGACAGAAACAGTTTGTTGTAGCGCCAACAGCAGACAGCAGGAAACGAGCACTCCTGTCTTACGCCACAAAATGCTGATGTGCCAGCAGCACACGAGCCCATGCATGTTACAGGTATGCGCCTACCATAGGGTATAACAGAGGGGCCACAAGCAAACAAGCAGACACACAACAACCAACGCAATATAGACCACCACAAGGCACATACAACTAGCTAGCTATGGGGCTGGACCCATAGACAGGATGCACAACACAATCCGAAACCACAAGGTGGCTTGTTGTCTAGGGCTGACCCCACAATGCCTCGTGCGTGCTGCTTAGAGCAGACACTGCCACTGTCAGTGCCTCTACAAGGCCTGCATACCGAAACACTGTACCCTGCTAGAAAAATTTGCGTTTGACTACTGCATAATGCCATGAGGCTGCAGATCTGTCTCATCCATGCGGTTCACCTGCGTGCGCGTGGTCCGGAGGAGCGTTTCCCTCTGCGTCCACGGGATGCGCGTGAAGCCCCACCAGCAGCTCGCTTTGCTAGCTCTTCCCTTTGGATCATATTAGCAATGTCCCAGGCGGATGACTCGTAGCTGGGCGCGTAGCGTGCGGTGAACCAGTCGGGGTAGAGGCAAGCGTGGCCGTTGCCGTAGACGTCGTCCAGCCAGCGATTGTTATAAAATGTGGTGATCCGCTGCTGTTTGCCATCTGCAAAGCGCATTACATCGTCCTGGTGCACTGCGTACACCGCATCCCACCGCCCTCCCGTGCCGCGCACTCCGGGGGTCGGCAGCGTCACAATGATCCCAATCCATCGCTGCAGAACCACACACAAGCCCTGGTCAGCACTACTACACGGGCAGTACACTTACAACTACGCAGCGCACCACGCACCAGCTCATGTTGCAAGGCGAACTCCTTTTTCAGGAACGCCAGGAAATGGCCCACGTCTCTGGGGCTCTCCAGATCCTCAACGCCCTCCTTGAGCACTACCACCTTGTACTGCTCGTCAGTTTTGTCCTCGTCGCCCTGCTCGCAGAACAGCTTGTACTGCTGTTGTTGCTGCTGCTGCTCCATTGTCATCTGCGCACCAGAGCGGCTACCGTGAGCAGCTAGGCACTTGCTTGCGAGCATGCAGTGACATCGGTTACAACAGTACATGTGCACGCAACATGCCAACGTATCAAACAGCCTGTTTGAAGCTGCTGAGCAATGGGTTGTAAGAGTAGTCCGCCTGTTGAACTGGAGTATGTAATACAGCAGACACTGAAATTCAGCCTTAAACGCAGGTGTTGTCGTCACCAGACTGCAGAGACTTTGCAGTCACATTGGACAAAGGTCAGCTGCACAGGCACTGGACAATGCATGCACTGAACGGGCTGTCAAGACCACTGCGCTGCTTTGTTGAGACAGTGCATAGCTCAGGGTGCATGGCAAAGTGGTCCAGCACATGTGAAACGTGAAATGTCCGCTTGAAACACAGGCTCATGCAAGCATAGCACTTGCCACACGCAGGCACAGAGGTTCAAGCAGCAGGTGAGATGGGAGCTTTCCACCAAGCCTGCGGCCCCCTCAGCCTTACAGAGTAGCGTGCGGTGAACCAGTCGGGGTAACGGCATCCATCGTCGTAGACGTCCTCAAGCCAACGCAGGAGTTTATGCATGCCCCGCTGCATCCTGCGGTCTACAAAGATAGTCAGGTCGTCCTGGTGCACTGCGAACACCGCGTCCCGTCGCCCTCCTGTCCCGGGCTCTCCAGGGGTTGGCAGCGTTATGATGACCCCAATCCATCTCTGCGAATACACGCACACAAGCCTTGGTGAGCACTAGTACACGTACAGTAGTTTGGGAAAACGCAGCGCGCACCAGTTTGTGTTGCAAGCCGAAGTCTCGCTTCACAAAGGCCAGGAATTTCCACACGTCTCCTTCGAGGCCATCCAGGCTCTGAGAGTCCAGGTCCATGAATACCACTTGCTTGTACTGCTCATCAGTCTTCTTTTCGTCGCCCTGTTCGCAGAACCGCTTGATGCGCCGTTGTTGCTGCTGCTCCATTGTCACCTGCACGCCAGAGCGGTAGCCATGAGCGGCCAGGCGCTTGCATACGAGCATGCAGCGACATCGGTTCAAACAGTGCATGTGCACGCAACTTGCTGTCAGGCAGCAATGGTGCGCAAGAGTCGTCTGCCTGTTGAATGGCAGTGCATGTAATACAGGACACAACCGACAGTCAGCCTTACACGCTGACATCCTGACAAAATTGCACCAGTCGCTTGGCATTCGTATTGGACACATTTCAGCTGCACAGCCAGTCAACAAGCCCATGCATTGTCTAACCAAAGCGGTGTATGACAGTCTGTTCAATGCATGCATTGAACAGACTGTCATACACCGCTTTGGTTAGACAATGCATGGCAGCACACTCAAGCACAGGTTGACATGACATGCAAGCGTTCTCGAAACACAGACGCTTGCCACACGCGGACAGAGTCAAGCAGGTGGGAGTTTTCAACCCTGCAGCTCACTTGGAGCGTGAGGCCGTTCAGTGTCTCCAAGACCACCAGCAGCAGGAGGGGGCGCCCCTGGTCGTTGGCTACCTGTGAGGACCTGCGGACTGTCGAAAGGGCGGTGAGCCTTCAACTCTCGGCCACTGCCACAGCTCTGCTCAAAGCTTGACCCTAACCCACAATGTGCACTACAGTGCTACCCGCACCGCACCGCAATGCAATGCTGTGCTCGTCGTAGTGGTTGCCACCAGCTGCTTCCACGCCTGCTGGTAAGCCTACAGCAACTTTATAGCAGCGCTGCTTGTACCCAAAGCTAACTTAGCTCTAATATCAGAAAGTCGTGCTTGCGTGCATAAACATGCAATGTAGGCCTAAGCTTAGCTGCCGCTCTGGTGCGGTTGACTCGACCATAGGGCTGCATGCTCCAGTGCAGTGCAGCCGTCACGCATCGGCAGGCACTCATGGTGACACGCCACTGCCCCGCGCGCGCCAAGGGGTGACCGATTATGTCATGACCCTGCTAGGTCTGTCAATTGTTGGAGCCACAACTCGTACATGCAAGGACAGCGTGTGTCACACAATAAAGCGGCAGTGTTAGGCTGCATAATGTTTCACAGCATGGTGCATGCACCAGTTATTGATTGGTTGTCGATAACTTGAGAATCGTGTACACTGCATGTCATGAGATCTGACATGCGTATAAGACATAGCACACACGCAAAGAATTATCTTATTACCTGTCATCGTGATTTACTTTAAAGAGCATGCTACAAACAAAACTTTGAGATGCAACATGTTACAACGGCCGGCACAGCCATTCTCTCTCTCTCTCTCTCTCCCTCTCTCTCTCTCTCTCTCTCTCCCTCTCTCTCTCTCTCTCTCTCTCTCTCTCTCTCTCTCTCTCTCTCTCTCTCTCTC
>RHPI01001715.1:918425-995125 GCA_009103225.1 Chlorokybus atmophyticus
GGACGGGGGGGGGCTTTGTTTGTAGGGGGGGTGTTCAGGCAAATACGGTATGTTGATGTACTTACGGACGGCTCTTTCCACCGACAGCCGACGGGCGCCTAAATCCACGTAAGCAGAGGTCGCAAACAACCAGCACGGTACTGGTTGGTATGTACCAGTCGGTGTATGAAAGCAATACAATTGCAGCATGGCAACATTTCAAGCTTGTAACATTACAAGCTTTAACATCTGAACGTGGATTTTAGAGTCCAAGTTGGGAGAAGCAACTAGCTAGCGTTAGACCAAAATTCCTCAGCGAGTAGAGATCTAATTGTTGAGTTGTCGTTTTATATAAATGCATTGGCTAATTACCTTTGCACCCAAAGTATATTAAAGTGTTTATGTAGGAACAGAGAGTAAGCTTGCATTGAGCTCTCCCATACCACAATCAGATATAATTTGGCACTATGCATCGTAGTGACGATAGTGTGCGCAGGCAAGGGACTTTGCTGCTCACAAGGAGATGGAAGCTGCTCGACTACGGGTGCAACGAGGTCAAATTGCCGTAAGTTACATGCAAGCGCGCGCGAACATTCAATCATCAAGCATTGCTCGCATTGCAAGAGGTTGAGCGCGTCAGCAGCTTTGCCATAGCACCGGCAACGCAAGCACGAAGAGATAGTTGCTGGCGGGAGTTTTTGCAGTTTTTTGAAGCACTGCATATAACTCACAGCAGGTGACCCCTAGCATCATCACCACGTATATAGCTGGGCACTGGACGGATGTGCACATTGCTAGTGCGCGCAAGCGGGGGCGTGATTGGCAACCGAGGATTGCACCGGCTAGTGTCGAGCAAGTTCTTAAGCAGCTGAGCAATGCATTTAAGTTACGGGAAATGCCAAGACTATGGAGAGATGTGCGCCAAGGCAACCCATGCCAGTCATATGCTGTTACTCGATTCAAAACGGGCTATGCCAAGCTATCAACACAACAGGGTGTACAGCCATTACAGCTACCCCGCTCACAAGTGAGGACATGCAAACGCTTGTAAAGTACTTCACACAGCTTCTGCCTGCCAAAATTCCAAGGCCCATTACATTCCAAGTTGCCAGTTGCTGGAGAGAATATAGTCTCGGCATGTTCTTGTGGTCCACATGGCAAAGAGGGCGCACGCACGCACGCGGAAGATCTTCGTATAATACAAGGGCGTTTGCCAGCAGCAGTACATATCTGGAAAAAAACTATAGCAAGGGGGGAGTTCCAACCATCTCTATTAAGAACAGTCAACTACCCTGCCAGTTTTTGTATGTACTACAATGGTATCTAAGTGCCATGCAAGGAAGCCCTTTCGCCATCAGCAGCGGGCCACTGGTCAGGCCTCTCGCACAAAGTCGCAAAGAGTAGGTGAACAAGCCCATAAACTATGACTGTACTTATCACGCCTTTGTCAAGCATTGCAAGGCATGCAACATTTACCGGCCGCACCTGGGGTTGCACTCTTTTAGACAGGGAGCAGCTTAGTATGCTCTACACTGCAGCGATAACGGACCCCAGAAGAGATACAAGCACAAGGATTGTGGAAACAACCTGAGAGCATGCAATTGTACTTGTTGCAAATAAGCTTACCTCCTACTGCACCAGAACCACTTGAAAATGATACATGCCAGGTTAATAGTGGAGGGCGAAACTGGGCACTTTCTTGAACCATTCACACTTGTTGCGCACTAGCATGCGTTGCTTGATGGGCAAGGCCATGAGCGAGCCAGCATATAGCAAATTCTAGCTCAATGACGATTGCATGGTGGCGCCAATGCACTAACATTGCCATGCTTCGTGTAGCATAGCAAGCGGAGGATGACACCAGACCAAGTCACCCCCCAACTCTGCGAGCACTGCGCACCAGTCCAAGGAAAATGCATTGCCAATGCTACCAGGCATAGGCAAAAACGAGAAGTAAGCATCTGTCTTGGCATTCCATTTCGTCGCAAAAACATTGAACACTGGTTTCCACGCCCGTCATCACGATGTTGTAACTTCCTCGCACAGAGACCAATCCCTCCGATCTGTGAATTTGGGAAGCCTGTCTTCAAGTTTTAATTGCCGTCGCGGCTCCCATATGCACAGCTATATCCTTTTTGCAACAGATATGCCACAATCGTTGTAATGCTTACCGTAGTGCCGCATGCCCTGCTAAAGATTGCTGCAGCATGCGCACCGCCGGCTGACGGTCTCCCACACTACGCACAATAGCATGCTGCAGTTGCGTACGCGTGCGCACAAACTCAAGAACGGCCGCAATGTATGCGAGCGCCTCTTTCATCGGGGGTGGCAAAGTCATCTCAAATTGAGAGAAGTTGCAAATCAAGTGTGGCCTGGGGCTCGTGGCACCCCACCCAATAGTGCCCGAAGCATGAACTTTCAGCTCCACTGCGGTGGGAGGCTTCCTCCATGAATTGCCGTTATACTGAGGGAGACATGCCCTCACCCATGACATGAAACTCTTTAAGTCCGCTGAGGTTGAGAACACCTCAGCCCGATCTACAGCTCCACTCAGCAGTTGGTACAAGCGCCTAGCATACAAGTACGTAGGGGCGAATGCCAGCTTGATTGCCACCAACTTGCTAGTAATGCGCACCATGGCTCGCTTCGTAACTGTACATTCGTCGCTAAATGTTTCCCCTGCCGGCCGGCTAAATATTGGCAACGGCCGTGCACCTGAAGATACTTACTTTGACCGTCGTGGCTCAGTCTACCCGCAATCTCGATACAGGGACCTGAAAATAACTTCCTAACAGACCCTTTCCGTTACAATTCAGTCTTTAACAGTTGACTATGCCTAATTAACAGGCACCTGCAAATTACACATCAGTCTTACTTAAGTGACTCAGCCTATATGACATGCACCTGCAGGTTATACACAAGTCCAGTGCAGGCGACTGAGCCTAATTCACAAGCATCAACTAGGTAATTGTCGACAAGATAAGGCATGTTTCAAGCAATTGAAGGTGACTGATGCCTAGTCGTCGTTATATGTATTTGCATAGGTTGAATACATGCGACTGTCATTAACTGCCAGCATCATTATGTGCCTGTGCTGTGTACAGGTACCTGAAATGTGTACAGTGTCTCTCAGTCACTTGCCAAGGCTTGTAGTTCGAATATGTGACTCGAATGCCTGCAATTGTGTTGTATATCATAGGGATGCTAGTTTTTACATGCATGAGCATAATGACGATTGATTGAGCTAGTTTAAGATGCACACAACACTAAGTCACAAAAGCCTTGCAGCTGTGTACATTACCAGCTAAACGGACTACCAACTGCGCTACAGCTTCTCTCCATCATCGCCTTGCTCGTCATCATGGAACAAAGCACCACGTGCTAGGGCCTGTAGAGGAGACTTCGGAGCTTTCTCTTCCTCCTCCTCAAACGGTTGCGCCAGCCATTTAAATGCCGCTTCTGCCTCAGCGAGCGGGTTACGAGCAGATGTCTCTTGCGGCCGGCGCCGATTTGGATCTTTCAGGTAGTCAACATATGATGCAGTGCGGCGTTTCACAAGGGTGAATGGCTGGAGGGCTGCGTACCGTTGCCTCATCTCCCGCTTCATTGACATGATCATGGTGTTGTTTTCGCTGAGGTACTCTTCATGTGTGTCGATGCTGGCAGCTAAGACAGGGTCTCCATCCTTGCCCTTTGAAATGCGCTCCACCTGTGTAGTTTATAGGCATGTTTTAGTGGCATTGAAAGCCACTATTCATTGCAGCGCGTCTGCAAGCCTGTAGATTGGGGCTACAGCATTCCTAAATAGCTAGTGATACAGTTCAGAGTGCTCACCGTAAGCAACAGGTATGCGAGGTGGTTGACTGTCAGCTGCCGGCGACCAGATGTAGTGACGGCGTAAGCTAGAATAGTGCCTGCGACTTACTTTGGAGCACGTTGCGCACCTGGGCTTTTTGGGTGTCGGGGTCCATTAGGGCGTTAATGTGCCTGATTGAATTAATTACAATAGGCGAGATGCGTACGTGTGTATGGAGGCTGAGTAAGAAGGCAGTGTAGCATAGCAGATGGTGGTAAGGGACCCAACTCACTTGCGCTTGTTGCTGTTAAACCGTGTCCACTTGTACTCCTTTTCAAGGACATGCTTGATCTTGGTGATGTTCTCAGACCGGACCTGCGTAGCTTTCTTCAAGGCGACACTTCAGTGGAAGGGGCACTCCTTGTGCGTCCAGTACACCTCATAAATTTTGGCCGCATTGGCCTCGTCGTTATGGTTGAAGCCAACTACTTGTCACAGGCAGGTTGGTCAGTGTTACGGTGCAGTGAGGTCATGAAGCATTCATAGCACCTGACACATGACGTTTCAAATAGTGTCATCCTTGGGATAAACGTGGCTCTCTACCCAGTGGCCGTTTACGATTTCAACGACGGCATCTCGCAAATGCTGTCCACAAAAGAACAATCCGTTACACACAGTGTTATAGTGTCACACAGTGCTTACCTTGTTGCAAATCTTCCACTTGCTCGGGGAAGGGTTGCTGACGGCTGAGGTTGCTACGTCACGGCCAAATGCGTTTAGGGGTTTCAATCGACCCTCTGCAAGCACTACCACGTGAGTCATGTTGCCAGCAATAAAAAATGCAACCCTCACAGTTGAGCAAGAAGAACAATGTGCACAGTGTCTCCAAAACGCATGCAATGAGTCATTATGTCGAAAGAAGCAAGCATTAAAGTTTGAAGTTCAGCAAGAAGCAACATGCGCAGTTCGTCCAGAACGCATGCATTCTAGCTTGCCCTTGCGACTGCGGTGTCAGGTGGAGTTGTTGTAATGGGCTGGGCGTTAGCGCGGGGTCTTGCTGCGATTCGTTGGCCAAGAGTGGCTGCCGCAGCTACTAGCAGCGGCTGTTGGTTGGCAACGGTTGCCTGGTTGAACACAGAGGGCAATGTGGACTTGGGGCGCCGACCTCCACGACGAGGTGCACCTGCAGATGGACCACGAGGCATCTTGCTAACTGCTAGTCGGCTGCTTAGCTAATGGTGGCGCCGTCGCATCGAATGCGGCCGCCGCCAGGTGGCCCGCCCAAATGTACGAAGCGCGAAAACGAAAATGAGGCGGTTTTGAATGTCGAGTGTCCCGCACTAGAGTTGCACTTGTAGTGCGTCCTTCTCTCCTAAAGTTGATGGTACGACTTATGCATTCGTACCATCCATGCTTCATACAACAAAAGGTAACAATGGCTTGGGCGTAACATTAATGGTACGACATAGGCATCTTTTGTTCAACCCCAGCCATTGGCGTATAATGGCTTTGTCGTACCATCCATGGTATGACAAACAGAGGCATTGCTCGACCAGCTGTAATGGGAGTTAGCGTGCACTCACCCAAACAGCTTCATTAATGGCCGGATGATGGCGCGCAGGGGCATCAGGTTGATGACGGCTCAAATGTCAGGCATAGTGGACCTGGGTGCGATTGGAAGGCGGAAGACCAGGAGTAGGAGGCGGCAGCGGCACACATCTTGCCAGAGGTTGTGGTGGTAAGAGGTCAAGCAGCAAAGCCAGCTAATACTGGACGCCACGTCATAGATTATGGTAAGCGTCATCAATGTGGCTGTCCAATATGCAGCACCAACATTAGACAAACCAGCAGGCAACCCATTAAGGACCATCTTTATATAGAGAGCTGCTTGGTGGCTCACTTTCTGCAACAAGAAGTGGATCAAGAGCTACAATCTTTGGAGCCCCTTGTTAGAACCATGCGGGACTAATTGCGACTGTGGGAACAAGCATAAAGGAATGCAGAGGTACGCTCAACGGTCACATGCATTTCCTTACTAAAGCAAATTTATTTCTGGCGCAGTCCATGTGATACATGTAGCGTGGCTGCAGGCCTCCACTATTCACCCATACCCGCCCCATAGTCAAGCTGACATTGCGGAAGCCATAGCAGATAGATAGAGCTGAGCGGCGGTATGTTGTTGCCAATCTCGCTGTGCATGTTGACTGCATGCACCTCCAATGCATGCCTAACTTTGCGTGCTAGGATGTGCGTGAGCGTGCGAAGTCGCGCGCGCGTGCCGAACGAAGTAGGCTGGGTTTTAGCACAGAAGCGCGTGGCCATTCGTCCGGTATTCAACCAGTAGTGCATCAACTAGCAATGACGCAGTCCATGCAATCATTCGTGCATCAGCTAGCAATGCCGCAGGTGACCATTCGAAGCAACTAACTAATGACGGTGTGACGCAGTTGATGATTGCAATTGCAGTGTCGCAAGCATGCAGCTCACCCACATGTGATTGGTTAGCAGCACTACAGTGCACTTGGTCCTGTTGGAGCTCTTATGCAAGCCTAGATACAATCCCATCAATTGGTCCTTCAATCCCACTTGCTGATGGGCGTGGTGGCAATGCGGCATTGGTTTAACATGCATGTTGGCCTGTTGAATCCTGACATGTCCATTGAGGCAGTGGCGCATCCTGTGCCCATGGCTCACGAGCTCCGTGACGAGTCCGCGATTGAGGGTGGCAGGGAGGATGCACCCAATATCACCTTGTCAGCCCCCATGGCTTCCCCTGCTCCATGCAGCCCACGGGCCATTGAGGTAAGTCGATGTCTTTTATGCTTGTGCCTTGGTAACAATGCATTAGGCACTGCATAAGCTTATATTCGTTCTTTGCAACATTGCCAGCCATTTTATCCTGGGTCCTATATACAGCCCTCCTTACTGCATGCACAAGTGGTCTCACCTGCCGCACCTGCTCCACTTGCAGCCAGAGCGCATCCAACTTTCGCGGCACCAGTCCTTCATGCACTACCGTCTCCTCCACGAGCAGCACTAATAATTGCGGGGCAACAATCCTTCTTGACGCAACGGCGAGACCACAGCACAATGCAACAACCAATGTGGCTTTTGCACCTACCTTACCCCACCCGCTGCAAGTTGAAGCCGGCAGTCTGCCCCAAGCTCAGGTACTTTATCAGTTATTGTGACTCTTGCCGTCGACAATTGGACACACCATTTGAGTGCTGTATGCGCATGCAGCAGGGGTCATCACCGGCCATCGAGTCATTAGAGGAGCTGGCCGCAACCCGCATATGGCCATTAGTCATGCTAGGCGGCCAGCTCGCCTCATATGACCACTTCAATGCGCCAACGAATGGTAAATGCTTCTACCATTGTGTGTTTCGCGCCAAGCTATCCGTAGCGCAAAGTGTCCTGGATGATCACAAGTGCCCCAACTCGAGCAGATTTTGGGCCATGCTGAACACGCTAAACGACGACGGCAGGGGGGACACTCTCCGCAAAATCACCGCTAAGGCTGTCGATGCAGGCGTGGCGAGCGGAATCTTAAACTTCTGCAGAGCCATTGATATCATCGATGCCGCGGGAGATGGCGTAGTATTACGACAAACAGCCTGCGACCATGTTGCCTGATGTCAATTGCAACATTGAAATAGCCATGGCCAAGGTGCGACAGATCGTGCGGAGAAAAGATGTGTATGTGGAGCACCTGCAAATGACCATGTTTGCCAACAAGCTGAGCTTGTTGTTTGGCTACGTGACCGTTCAGCGCGAGCATAGGGAGTGGGTGCCACGGCCCGGCAGCGCAGTTTGGGTTGGGAATAAAGAAGCTCCCAACTCACTTCTGGTGGTGGGCAACACTGCTCCTGATGAGCCAGAAGCACACTTTTCGCTCCTCAAGCTTGCAAGCACTGAACAATGGTATTGACCTATTCATGAAGTGCCACCGGAGGTAACAAACCTGATCGGAGAGTGGTGGAATGGCGTTGCCAATCCCCCGCTACCACCGGCTGCAACATAGGGTGCTGCACCAACGCCTCAGGCCTCACCTTTGTGTGCTAGGCAAGAAGTAGCCGACTGTTCTGCACATCCTGCCTCCCCTCAACCACGGCCACAGGCTCGCAACAACTCAGCACCCTCCCTTCCTGCTTTGAAGACTTACTCGCCACCGTACTTCGACCATCCGGAGGCATCTCCATTAAGAAGCAGCGGTAGCTCGCCCTCTCCCTTTAAGCTTGCCACATTAATCCCAGCCTGTTTTGTTGGTAAAGGGATTGATCGAGGTGTCCTGAAAGCTGCGCTGAAAGACAAAGGCCACATGCTCGACCTCATAAAGCAACATGAGGTCGTGGAGGAACGGGAGGCAACAAGCGCAAGGCTGTGGAGCAAAAAGATAACGCCTTACCTTTGAGTGACAGTGCCACGGAGAGCGCTTGCCATGATGTGCAAGTTGACAAAAAAGAAAAAGGTTGTTGAAACAAGGGACGCTGACATGACGAAAAAAATCAAAGGTGAGGCTTCATTACAATGTAGTTAGAAGAAGCACAGCGCCTTAAAGCCTCATAGGGGTTCACTGTGTGTCCTGAGTAGGAACAGGCGGGTTTACAGCGTCATGTGGCTGCTCAGCATCGTCCGAAAAAATAGCCGGTGCGGCGGCACGAGCTGCCTAAGCTTAAAGCAGCGACGCGCAGACGCTTTGAGGGGCTGACTCGTAGTGCAAATGATTTGATCGCCCTACAATACGCTTAAGACGCGCTGCATCACCGCATGCGGCATGCCTCGAGGTGGGTGACGAAAGAATGCAATAAGTGGGAGCAAACGCGGAGAGTGCGGTCTAAACAGACCTCTGGGGATTGGCTGTGGTTGGAACCCGAACACAACATGGCCATCCGTAGTACATTGTTGCCCCTCCCCGTCCTCGATATGATGGTGTTGTTGCTGCCGCAACCCAGCAATGTGCAAGAGCTATCCGCGGAGCAGAACTTCGACCTGCAGCAACATATGTACCTGTTGATGTCGACTGATGCGGGTCGAGATGTGTGCCACTACCTGAGCAAACATACTGGGCGGCAAGTAAAACCATTGGAGCTGTACTTGGCATGCTTTGGCTGCCAATGGCTGTATGTCACATGGCACATCGAGCGAGCTGATTCTGTGGAAGTTCGACGAAGATGGCGATGCGGGCGATCATACGAGTTACGATAGCCATGTCGAGGGCCTGGATGAACGCATGCTGGACGAGACCACCAAGACCACCAAGTGGTGTATGGCGGCAAATAGGCGTCAGGTGATTGAGAAGGCAGTGGAGCGTCATGCTGCGCCATTTAGATGGGAGTCGCGGCGCCTGCAACGCGATAACAGAGTTTGATGGCAGAGGCAGCTTGCACACCCGCGTGCACCATGCGTGCCACATTGTTGCATTGAAGAGCCCACCCCCCAGCGGATGGGGAGACGCGCTGTTGCAAGCAAGCGATGTGCCATGTCTGCATTATATACCAGCAGAAGCACGTGGCAAATAAATCAAAGGAGCTACAAGCGTGTCCCATGTGCAAGCAACCTCACCCGTTTTGGTCGCCACGCCTGCTGCAAGACGCCAATGTGTCGGCGGTGATTTGGCCCCCGCCTTGATGACAATTGTGCATGTATTGTAGTTTTGTGTTGAACACCTGTGAACCGTGTAGGTACAAGTATACTTGCAGCATGGTGCATGGTGCACCCGAAATCTGCTGTTGTCATAAGCATTGGCTGTACATATGTATGATGATTGCCCCACGCATGAGTTGGTGCATGGCTTGCATACCTTGATGTTCAGAGCGTGGTTGACAGCAACAAATACAGGCAGCGCTCTGGGTTCCATGGGATAACAGCGCAGCATTACTCTACGATCGTGGTAGTAAGCGAGTATCCTTATACTGAAGTACCATCAATGGATGGAGTACCATTCATGTTAGTGTGGTACCATGCATGGTACTGTAATACCGTCCATGGTACAGTCGTGCTTCTTGAAGTGTGACTCATTTAGGGTTCGTAAGCTAGCAACCCTGAATTGATGCCCATACCCTAAAGTGTCGCTCAGTTTGTGGGCAACCGTGCTGATTCATATTTTGCATAATGTAGGCGGCAGCAGTTGAATGCCCCTCACTTAAGAGACCATGCTTGGTGTGCCCACAATGCAATGCTTACGTATGTGCCAATGGCCGTAGGCAGCAGATGCGAGCACACTTGACCGAATGCCAGCGAGTGCAGACAGTGTGCCACGGTTTTAGTGCTGCTTGCTGGCACCACACCACACACAATGTCGACGCGTTTGGCTCCCGCCTCGGCAAAGTGCTGTGCAAGGAACGCGAGTTTTTCCATTGCGTGTGCGAACCGTGCTCGCGCTCATGCTTTGAGTGGCAAGGGGAACCCATGCGCTTCTTCTTCACATGGACAACACCGGGAGATGTGGTTAGTGGACAGGTGGTAGATGCTGTGGAGGTATACTGGCAGAGTGAACAGCGACGTATCACTGCATGTTATGTTGGGCGTATGCTCATTTTATGCATGTTGAAGCTATTGTCGCGATTCAGAGCAGTCTTCCACGGTGTGGGTGTGGGCACTTTTACCCCTGGCCGCTATAGAGGAGGCAGACCATTGACAGTTGAACAGCGCACGTTAACTTGAGATGCGAGCAGCTGATCGGTGTGAGTGTCATGGTGCATTGGCCGCTGGATGGGGAATGGTATGCAGGCGTTGTGGAATCATTCAAGCAAGTGTCAATTCAGCATCGCTTCTTGGCATGCGATTGAGGACGCATCATATATGCATGGTGCAATGAAAAATGGCTTTGCAGGGCAGCACCGTATAATATTCGATGACGGTGATCGACCACAAACCATCAACGTAAAAGGGCACAATGTATTTGCGTACACATTAGTTGACGGGGCACGCCATGTTCTTCACGCCGGAGGGGAGAATGTCAGTCGCAAAGTAAGCCCGGACGGCATCATTGCTAGTCCATGGCCAGCACCACGGCTAGCCTTGACCACATACACGCCATTTAACAACAAGCTTGGATGCACACGCAAACCAAGGGCACTCAACCTATTCTGCGGCGGTGGCGGTGCCAGTGTTGGTCTATATCACGCAGGCTTTGATGTGACCGGGATGGACATAAGTTTCTCCTCCTTTGAGTACCTGCTGCCCTTTATACACCGCGATATATGCACTTTGAGTGCAAGAGAGCTGAGCGACTACGAGCTCATATGGGCCAGTCCACTATGCCAGGCTTACTTAGGTGCTATCCCGGCACCTTAACGGGCGGCACATGGCACATCCTAGAGACACCAAGCCAGGTCAAGTTTGTGATGAGAATGTGCCAAGAGCAGCTTCCTCATTCAAACCCAATCTGTCCCTTTGAGGCACGATGTTTGGGCTATCAACTTTTCGACACCGTCTGTTTGGAACACAGCCAATGGTAGCTACCCCAACAGCACGCTGCTCGCACGCGGGCAAAGCGGTTGGACTGCTATCGCCGCACCTGTCCGCTAGCGCGAAGAAGACAATTGTGACATCAAACGCGCCACAGCAAATGTACCCGGTCTATGGCCTTCAAAGCACCAGGGGCGGCATTGCTGCATGGCAAACAGCGATGGGCGTGCCATGGATGACCTTGGCCGTTATCATAGCGAATTTAGTGCCTCCCGCAATGGCGGAGTGCATAGGGCGTCTCATGCTTGAAACAATGGATATGCGCTGTGACTACCCTCCTGTGTTATGGAGCTATGAGGCTGGAGTGTGGTGCACTGTATTGATGCTTAATGCCACACGGCTGACTGATTATTGAATGTGGCATTTAACATTCCATTGTGGTGACAGTTGTGCAGTGACAGCTGCCCGGTATTGTACACGTCCACATGCAAAAGTCTTAGCTTACGATTAGCAATGCCTAACTGGCTGATATGCTCCAAACTCAGAGTAGTGAGACAAGTACATGTGTCACGTGGCAGTGCAGTGAACGTTCACCCGTTACTTGCCCTCATGTACACGGGCGCTGTCCTTGCCAGACATGGGGAGCAGCTGGACAATGCCTTTTACTTGCTCCAGAGTTACGACATCGAGATGTGGACGCCCTCGTCGCTTTTCCATTTTAGAGCAATGCACTTTGCGTCGCTCGTCACATTTAGCTTCGTGTATCAGCGGACAAACACTACCTCATTCCACACGCGCTCGCCGATACCACCCCACACCACCACGCGCAAAAAAAGGAGTGCCTGAGCCCACCACGTCACATTCACACCGTCCTCATCACCTCGCATATATAATTGTAGGGAACCAAGGCCGCCCATGGAACATCCCAGTTGCGCGCGCCATGCTGACTCCTGATGTCGTGTACACCGCTGCGCCTCCGTTCACCACGCGAACAGCACGCCACCCGTTGGCCAACTTCAGTTACTCCCTCCTCAACCAGCTATCCGGTGGCAGGCAGCTTGTCGGCGAACAGAGTCTTCAGGGCGACTTGGCGGCTACGAGCAGAACCGCTCCAGTACGAGCCGGTTTTCATCCTTGTCGGCACATCCAACCGAAGCAACTTGTCCGTCTTCTCCGTTACAGGGATCCACGACCATGCCATCCTCTCTCACATATTCCGCACAGCTCCATGCCTTTGGAATACGCGCCTGGTAGTCCCGGTTGGTGCCACCACGCGCCCACTGTTTGATGTTTTAGGCATTCGTCTGCTCCATGCGATTGGTGCTGAACCAGCTTGGGTGTCCACCATTGATAATTGCCGGCCCGAAACGAGTGAGCTGATGCATCTTATCGATCTTCCAACCTGACTTCTGTGCAGAATATGACGACAGTAGCGGATGCAACACTGCAGATTTGAAGGCAGCCAGCACATTGCCGGCTGTGGTCAGGTTTCCTCTTATGTGTTCATGCGCCTTCAGCAACTTCTTGTTCCACTAGGTAAGCGATGGAGCAATGGTAAAGAAATTGGTGCCCTCACTGTCGAGCAGCAAACCGTTTGCAAGGACCGGCAGCAGCTGCAGCACCGCCACTTTCTCCACCACCTGAAAGGAGTGGTCAGACAAGAAGAAATTTATTGTGCTTGTGGGTGCGTTGAAGTGCGAAACCCGTAAGATCGCCTTGCATGCATTCAGCCTGTGCACATCTGCTTGTGAGCATGTGTTGTTGGCTTTTGTGTTCAACACGAAAGCAACACCAAAGACGTGCCTGGCCTGCAGAATCTATCTCGCGGATGAACGCGTGCGTTCATTCGCAGCGTTGTACAAAGCAGCAAGCAGGTGGTCAATGATGCCTCGTAGCACGTACATTGCGTCAGGGGCAAGACGAGAGTAGCAATCAGCTCCCAGCACCCGCAACTGTCGTCAACCCCACAGTGCATTTTGTTGCCAAACCACATTGCCTGGTTACACAAAAAGCCGTTCATCTTCACGAATGCCGGTAATATGACCGTTACCTTCTCGACAGGCATGGAGTGCTGCTATTTGAAAGCCTTGGCTGTTTGGCGTGCATTCTTAACACCGCTATGCATCCGCCCGCAGCTGATTTATTGCTGGTGTGTAGAAAGCATCGGTTTCCAGTTTTCGGTCCTCATCCATTTTCAACAGATATGTTTTGGTGACGAGACAAACATTGCGAGGATGTCGTGTTTAGTTGCCCGACACAGTGCGTGAGTGTGGCAGTCTTCTGCAACACGACAAACTCAGATGCTACACTGACAACAACCTCCATGCGCTGTCTGCCGGCAGGCTGCATCTGGTTACAACCATGCATGCCCACTACCTGCAAGTCGCTAATGTAGTTGGCAAGCGCGGGAAACACACGACGCTTGATGCCATTTAGGTCGATGAGCTGCAGACCATCTCAGCTCGCCCGCTTCACATCCCCTAACACTACATCTAAAGTGTCATAAAATATCTCACGTTTTCGAATTGGGAACGATTTCTTGCCCTGCGCCCAAATGGAATGCCCGGCTACTGCGTGAACCACCGGTAGAAGCGCTATCATGACAACCCCAATGTTGCTAGCATACACGTCACAACTGCAATTAACAAGCGATGCCATCAGAGGGTAGCCAGAGCGCTTGCTCACGCTGTTCAGCGCGGTCTTCTCACTGTACAGAATGGATGGCGCCAAGTAGGACGCTTCCCCCACCTCTCTCCTCAAATCCACCTCCACATCCTTCCACTAATCGCCCGTGGAAGGATGGCCAAAGCTGTGCTCGTTTCTACTATACTGGATATTGAAGCCATCAGCGGCATGTGAATTGCCATACAATCGCGCGAGCCATACCTGCTCCAACTAAGAGCATTAACAGGCATCCTGGCCTCAGAATAGATACTGCGTAGATACTTCATTATATACTGCATTTCACAGACCTTGGCCGGCATATATGTAACGCTGATGTCCTGATCCTTAGGGTCTTTAAGCTTATGCAGGTCAGCCATCACGTAGTTTTCATACGGCAGCACATTCGCATGTGCATATGTGACATGGCTCTGATGGTTGAAGCACATGCACCGCACATCGTGAACACACCTCAGACTGAGAGAAAGCAGTTGTGGTCCGAAGGTAGCTAGCCACATGCACACCGGTCTCCCACTGGAGTTCTTCCATCAGGAAGTGTGCACTTCGGATGCACTTGATGATCCGCCCCATGCCGGAGGCCGACAGGCCTTGGCCGTTGTTTCACTGCACGAATGCCACTACAAGAGCATGCTCCGAGCCATACCCGTGCAAAGGGACGCCTCCACTTCCATGTTGGCGTGCCACAGGTTTCTCAAGCACACGCACATGTTGAAAGCCCTCGTTCATTTCCTCCTCCTCTAGTTGAGCTGTGCGTGTGTCTCCTGGAGGGGTTCTTCGGCATCAAGCATGTGCGCATCCTGGATCGGACTCCCCGGTTTAACATAACCCGCATCGTATTGTAATGGACGCTGGCCGACATACAGCTTGATTTGCTTGCACACCCTGCTGCTGACAATGTGCATGTAGACCGAGCTGCGTGTGGCGAAGCGCATGTGGCAATACGGACAAAGGACTCCCATAGCTCACTACCGACGTCGACACAGGTGTTACCAATGTAACCTGCATCATCATATTTAGTAACACGCACAGCCGCCGCCGCCGCCGCCACCGACGCCGCTACCCTTGCATGCCAGAGGCGAGCAACTTGGCCGCCATTTACTGGCGTGATGGCTCTGTCGTACCATTATTATGGTACGATTGAGCCATTGCACGTCCAGGGTGGGGTGAGTCTGCATAAATATCCTGATTGAACCGTTTCAATGGTACGGAGATGCCTTTGCCAAAAGATACCATTAAAATGGTACCTTTGTACAGTGGCAATGGCAATTCGTACCATTGACAAGTGCTGGCAATGCCAGTCCCTGCACATAAAAACACCATTGATGGCTTTGCCAAGCTATGCCCTTACAGGGCGGTGATGCCAAGGGTATGTGGCGTTTGGTGGATCGGTGGCGGCGCTGCCAGGGGCGTAGTGGGCGTTGTGGTCGAGGTCCGGGATGCAGCCCATGGTTGCACAGGGCGGGCAAGGTGCCCGTGGGGCGTCCTTTGTGTCAAACCCCACCATGCCTACCGAGGGCACAGCCAATGACAACAGTGACTTGGGCAATATCTTACAGGTCTCCCCCTCCGAGGGTAAAGGCACACCACAATACTGACTCCAAGAACATCCGACCCACCAGCAGCTGCGACCACGGCGACATGATTGAAGGGACCTAACAAGACTGGCATAACCAAGGTGGGTTACGATGCAATGTCAATGCCACATGCTAGGGTTCTTTTATCTTGCACATGCACAGCATCAAGTATCTTGCATATGACATACACTGTCAATACCACATGCACATCCTCATGTACAGCCTCCAGTGTCATGCACATGAACAGCATGACCAATCTCGCAAATGCACAGCCTAATTCTACTTGCGGGAGCTCACAAGTCGCAAAAGAGAAGCTGCGGAGTACCACGAACGGATAATCCATGACCTGATTTTATGTTTCCAGCGGCAATTAAGCAGTATTTTTGTGGATTGCCATGTTGGTCAGAGTGAACCATGAGCAGCGCGGCAGGCTAACTATCTACCTAGCGGAGTGCAACGAAGCGGAAGACGAGGTAAGCATGTGTATGCTGATGGGCTAGTCCTCTGGCAGCACGCCACTCTTACAGCATTACCAAATGCAGGTGGTCACTCTCAAAGCGACCATCAAGCGCATGCGCGTGCACGGCGAGGTGCTAACATTCAAGCTGAAGACGAAGTAGCCGCTGTATTGTCAGCGAGCAAGGCAGAAGAAGACTCCGATGTTGAAGCAGAAGACTTGTCGGATGAGGAACATGAGGAGGCGGTTGAGGAGGAGTTCTGGGGCAGGCACCACATGTTGACAAGCTGCGCATGAGTGCGATAGCTAGACTCAATGTTGTAGGTAGTTTCATGCACAAGTCAGCTGCTCAATTGCAAGTGGACATACTCTCACCATTGCCGGTATGTTGTAGATACTGTGGGCTTGTAGTTGCAAGACCAAATAATCATTCCAAGGTTTGTACAAGCTGCATGGCATGTTAGTGTTGGCTTACGGCAAGAATTGCCAACTTTTGTCAAACGGTGAGGGTCACATATTAACATCAGTGTAACGGCAAGGAAACTGCCGGCTATTGCTGTTTGCTGTTTGTGACTACCGGCTAACGGCCGTCTGTGCACATCGACAAAAGGGTAACTGGTTGACAACTCTGGGCCGGTTAGTGCCACTGATAACCGCTTTCGGCCCGCGGACGTCTGCGTCAGTCCACACAAGCCAATGGCAAACTCAACAGTGCAAAAGTAACACTTCAGGCAGCGGCAGGCAGGCTCAGGCACCCGTCAGTCCGTAGTCAGTTATCGTGTAAACTTTGCGACGTTATTGCAACAGGCCGTCAATGCCTGCAATGGTCTTTGCCATCTTGTCCACAGGCACTGAATATGTTGCATGGTGGGTGTCAATCAACAGGCCCAACAGCTTAAAGACAAGTTGAGGATGCAACTTGCTTTTTGCCGCACTCACTAAAACTGCTAATGCTTTGAATAGCTTGAGAAGCAGCAATGCTCTCCACATCAGATGTTGCAGCTTATAACTCAAGTGGAAGTCATGAAAGTAGTGCAAGCACCCAATGCCCGATGTCCTCGTTGGCATGAGAACCACGCCCATTTTGTGTAAAAACCTAGCATGCCTGACCAAGGCAAAAAGGCATGACATTCCACCTGTAAATGACTCCCTCGTCGTACATAGCTAAGAAAGGCTTGCTGTCGAGACGCATGGGCACATGATGATAGCCCGATTTTAAGTCCATTGTCACTTGCCATTAGTTGCATTTGATGTAGAACATCGCGTCTATTATGAGAAAGGCAGATGGTTTAGCAAGAGGTTATATATATCTTAAATCCAGGATCAGCCTCATCTTGAGCTAAGTGACCACCCCAATGCCTGTAATTACATGCACCTCCGCAGGCTGAACAATGGCTACCGCACCTGTGCGCTGCAGGTCCGACAATTCTTCTCGGAGGAACTCTTTGTGCAATGTTGCAGACGCTCGGTTGCATAGTCTAACTGGTGTGGGCTCCTTCCTATTCACAGTCTCTGCTACATAGTGAGGCAATAAGCCTTCTTCTACACGAGAAGCCTTCTCTTCTTCCACCTTAGGTGATTTAGCCGCAGCAGTGCCACTCCACTTCAGCTTGTACACCTCCTTCATCCATTGCAACACATGCGCATTTCTCTTTTATTTGGTAAGGCAAAGCCATGTCTGCCGCGCTTCCGCGTGCAATGCAAATGTGCCCGCCACAAAACATTCACTATTCTACATGAACTTGGCCACCATCTCGCTCCATTCGGAATCAGAGCAGTGTGGTATCAGAGGTTGCGATGAAGTGGTTTGCAATTGCCCCTAAATATTTGCCACATATTATTGTTGCATTGCAGTTAACAGCGCAACAAATTTGTTAGTAGCAATTGGTACTAGGCGGCACATTAATGAACAGACTGCGGTTGGCGCATGGTTGCTCTTGCAACTCTTGTAGCAGAATATAAAGCCTTGCAAGTCATCAATGAATGCTTGCGCAAGTGCACAATTAAGTTTTTATATTCGAGTGCGGCTCTGCCTGTATTGAGTTGCAACTGAGCGACATGCGCAGCATGCTGCTTGGTTGGCTGTAGTGCCAAGCTGTGCGCTACTGCGACATGCGCAGCCACGCTTTGTTATGGCATTCTCACAACAAGTATTGGCGTAATATCCTCGGCAGCCACATTGCCATCCACCAACACAATATGCTCTTCTGCAGTAACAGCAGGAACTGTATGCAATCTGCACATGTTGTGTCAACCACGCGTGCCTTGATACGACATTGCGTCGCAGCAAAGCCCCAAGGCATGTCTCGTGCATACGTGCAGCACTTGTCAATGCTAACAGCCCCCCTTTTCCTAAGTGCACAACTGCATATGTTAAACCCACACGTGTGTACATACGGTTGCATGCCGCGAAGCCACACACAAGGATTAACATATGCAAGTATGTACAAGTCAAAACAGAGCGCATGGAGCACAAAATGTTGCTGCCTAAACAGCAACTCGCGCACACTTATGCACACGGCACAGAAGCCTCCTTACAAGCCAGGTGGGGCCGGCAACTGAAAAGGCTGATTTGCCGAGAGGGGACGTCCGTATGGCCCATACTAGTACATATGCTGTTGCTGCGGCGGCGGCGGACGAGGATAGTGGTTGCGCCCGCCATTGTTGCGATAGCCTCCATGAGACTTCTGTCCATAACCGTGGACAGATGCACTGTCAGCAAGTCGCAATTAGGGAATTATTTGTAACAACAGCAAACATCAACAATACATGAGCGCTTGCAACATTGTACGTTCGCATGCTTTGCCAGGCTATGACCAGAGGGAAAAACAACAGCTGCCGGTTATAGCTAGTAGCAACATAAGGGCCAATAAGCGTGTACATACCAGCACATGCTCAAGTCAGCAATGGTCTTGTGTAGACCACAATACTGCTTGCGTGCAAACACATGCGCCGCGCGCAACAACTAGCAATAGCAACAACAAGCAAGAAACTCAACTCACCTGTTTTGAGCCGCCGCGTCTCTCGCCTTGTACAAGATCTCCTGGTACAGCTCCTGCAGCTGAACAAGCAAAGCAAACTCGTCCTCTGTGGGTGTGACGGTAGTGTGGCCCAACAGATTTGTAGCCTGCACCTTGAAGTGCTCAGCCCACTTAGCGCCATGAGTGTAATAGATGGCGGTCTCGTATTGTATCTGAGTTAAGGCAGACATCAAAGGAGCCTCCAAAAACAACCCCAAAGCGATTATCTGGAGCTGCTTGTGCTTGCGTGCTGGGAGCCTAGAGTCGCAATCAAGCTTGTTCCACAATGCCCACTGCACCGTGGCTGTGGTGAGCTTGCGCGAGGTGCCATTTGCTGCAAGAAGCTCGCAGTCAGTACACTGAAAGCAACGCAATTGAAAGATGCCAACACGTGCAAAATGTGCACATAACTTTGACAACAGATGACATGGTTAATCTGGATGACGCTCACACCAGCGCATACAGCAACACAGTGGTTATTCAACCATGCTAAGCAAGCACAGATACACAACATGCGGAATGCGCACAAGCATTGTAGCAACATGTGCGAATGCGCGCACATAACTAATGACAGCATGCCAAGACTACAGCTGCAATTATGCCCACTGCATTGACAAGCCTGCAGTTGGTGAGAATGATGCGCAGCAATGCATAGTCAAAGAGGGCTCACACAGCATGGAAAGCGTACAGCTGCAATCATGCTGACTGCATTCACAAGCGTGCATCAGGTGAGAATGATGACAAGCAATGCACAAGCTAAATAATGCTAAACCTCGAAACAAGGGCGCCATGGGCCTATCTGGGGGCGTAAAAAAGAAGGCAAAGGATGCACTTCCACCTCAGGGGCCTTCTTGCGCCTTATAAAGCGCGGCAATGTGTTGCCACCAGCGAGGACAGGTTGTGCACGAGATGATGGACAAGCTTGCGGATGGAGGAGAGTACACGCAGGTGTGGACTGGGAGAGCTTAATGCCCGATGCAGTCACATGCACATATGCCATCGCATCGAGTGCGACATCACACAACTCATCTCCAAAGGCCGTCACAAAGACAGGAGGATGCTCTGGCACAACCTCTATCACTACCCCACGCACCCCATGCTCTTTGCTCCTGCACCCAGCACTTTACCACCTGGTCTACCAGCCACTAACAACCTCTCTCGCTAGCATACCTGCGCAGCTGGTGCCGGGCACTATCTTTGCCCACTGGAATGGCAGGTGTTGCTTGTTCAGATTGTCCGCGCCATAGCAGCAAGTGTGGTGGCAGCAGCATCAGCTTGCTTGACTCCGGCTGCTGTGTTGCCTAGCGGAGCTGCTGCTGTTGCCGCTTGCATGGTATGCGTCACTATTGTTGTCGCATTTACCGGTGTTGCTGGCGTAAGGGATGCTTGACCACCGCCCCCCTCACCAGCCATGATCTACTGAAGTACCTAGCGGTGACAAACTAAGTAACGCCACCGCCGCCGCCGCTAGCGAAGACAGTAAAGACAAGAAGAACAATTGCAACAGCTGCTCAGCGTCAAGTAGCGATAAGCTAAGCTATGGCTGCTTATGAGCACTGCGAACGTCAGCGGTGATGACATTCGCAGCGATTAGTTTGTCCACATCTAATGTTCTCTACCAGGCGGCAGAGGACGCGCGAGCGGTCAGCTATCAGTCAGCCGCTTGGGTATCTAACAGTGTGATGAAAGCAACATGATCTCAGCATTTTTACATATCGTTTTTTTAAAATATAATACTGAAACATCTTAAGACGTCTGATCTAATGTCAAAGTTGGGAGAAGCAACCAGCTAGCATTAGATCTGTTCCTCGTAAACGACTACGTCTCTGTGAACAAAAATGTAAACCTCGATTGTTATTCTCAGTAACAGTCGACGTAAATGCATTAAAGCTGACAGCTTGAATGCATTGACTACTTGCTTTGTACTAACAGCGTAACAAGCACCGACGCAATTCCAACTCAGATACGTACATGTGTCGTAAAAAGTAACGATCGCGATCATTATTGCGTTAGGTGCCGACAACAGCACGAGTGCTGCACGATATACGCACTGCGCATGATCTTGTCATAATACGAACAGGTTCATTCACCTGTATCAGTTTGTGTCACGTATGCTTCTCGATTCAAATTGTTTAACTAGCACGCGATAGTGCGAGTGCAGCACTGATATATGCATGCGATAAATGCCAGTGGCATTTGTATATGTGTATATATAACGAGCACATTGGCTGCAATTCACATGGGTCAAACACCCCGTGTCAGTACTGGCACCAACCCGTGCCAGTATTCACACAATCAATATGTGCCAGAACTGGCAACTTGCAAAAGACTTGTGCCGGTACTTGCACAAGTCTTTTGCAAGTTGCCAGTTCTATCACACACAAACTGAGTCATTACCAGTGTATAAACCATAGACATATAGTGGCACAATTGCTGCGCCAGCAATGGCATGAGGTGCTCAGCAGCTGGCTCCAATGCCATTACTGGCACACACCCGGACCAATATTGATTCAAGTATTGAATGTCAGTAATGAAAAATGAACCCTTGCCATTATGAGTACCAGTTATAAAAGACCCATAGACCCCACCGAAGTCTAGAGGTATTGAACCCCGTTCGACGCGGTTTAAAGGCCCGCACCCGTCTATCGGGATGAAGACTCCGTAAGTTCCATGTCCGCACCCGATAGACTTGTCGCCGGTGACAACCACTGACAGACTTATCGGAAGCCTAGTCACTGAACTCTGGTGACTCAGCATCCGTGCTTATTTAGTTGTGCGATGGTTGCAAGTTGCAACATACAGCTTGCAAGTTACGAGTTTCCCGCCTGCTGAGGTGGGCTGGGCGTAGGTGGGCGGGTGGGCCGGCGCGGCTCAGGTGATGGTTGTGTGTATGTATGCATGCAGGTTTGTGTCGTAGTAGGTGTCATGCCGGTCGTTGCTTGCTGGCGTCAAGTTGCTCGGCTGAGCAGCTTGCTGCGTGCCGCCTGCTGCGCTCTCTCCTGCTCTTAATCTTCTTATTAAGTCGCTTACTCTCTGTATGCTTACTTTGCGTCAAGCAGGCAGCAAGCTGTTAGATTGCGTCAAGCTAGCAGCTTGCTGCCTACTGCGCGCTCTTTCACCCAATCTCTCTCTTTTACTACACTCAGTACTGTGTCTGCTTGCTTGCATCAAGCTGCTTGGCCGAGCAGCTTGACGCAAGGCAGCTTGTTGCGTGCCTGCTGCCGCTGCCGCCGCTGCCGCTGCCGCCCCTCTCTCTCTCTCTCTCTCTCTCTCTCTCTCTCTCTCTCTCTCTCTCTCTCTCTCTCTCTCTCTCTCTCTCTCTCTCTCTCTCTCTCTCTCTCTCTCTCTCTCTCTCTCTCTCTCTCTCTCTCTCTCTCTCTCTCTCTCTCTCTCTCTCTCTCTCTCTCTCTCTCTCTCTCTCTCTCTCTCTCTCTCTCTCTCTCTCTCTCTCTCTCTCTCTCTCTCTCTCTCTCTCTCTCTCTCTCTCTCTCTCTCTCTCTCTCTCTCTCTCTCTCTCTCTCTCTCTCTCTCTCTCTCTCTCTCNCTGTGTACTATCGGAGGCAAACAGAGTTAGGCAGTAGGCATGCTCACTTCTCGTTGCAATATCTGCATTGATTGCTGTGATACCACAGTATCATGAAGGCAAGTCTGCAATCAGCTGTTAGTGTGTGCTGACAATCACTACTTGTGCTTTCAGGTTAAATATAGACTATGTGACATGATGATGCTTCGTAAAGCAATCAACGGCGACCTCATGCGACTACTAAGAGACATGCCAATAAGCCAAGCAACTGCCCTTTACGTCAGCCTATTTCCAAACGGTGTCAAGCATAACAAAGGTTAAGTTAGCTTGCTTGTGTCATAATTTGCTTTAAACAACATGCCAACTTGTTAAGGAGTTGGTTGTTGAGTGATGGTCATGTCTATGTCAGTTGTATGCGGCAGGCAACAATTGCAATGATACCACTACTTACTTGCTGGTTGGGGCTTGGCAAACTTATACATAAGCACACAGGACTTACAGACGGGACTCCCACCAGCGTCACCGGTGCAGCACCTTGCAGGGGAAGTTGCAACTTAGCATTAAGAAAGGAGAGGATGACCACCGGCCTCTCCACTCAGCTCTAGCCGCAAGCACACACACGCCAAAGTCACGCACGTGCACCACCCCACAATACCGCACCCCACAAGAGATGAGGGGGAAAGCCCCTTTAACGGCTAACAACCAGACACCCACGCACAAGTGGCCTTCCTGCAAGGTGAACACACTCTGATGCCTTGATCAATATTAATCCAATCCCTACTCAAGGATGCAACTTAGCATTTATACCACATGCTGCTCTTCAGACCTAGCACACATGATATCTAAGGCCTCCTAGGCCTTGTCACTATGCGCTGACTTTGTTCGAACATCGGTTTACTGCAGGAGTAACATTCTTACCTCGGATCTACAAACTCCTGCTCCCCTAGTACAGTTGCACTTGCGGATTGCTCACATGCACCACTTGCCTTGCAACTGTCACCAATGGCAAATTGCACTAGCACAGTACACATCCTGTGGTTTGCCAATGTGACTCACAATTTTGTATTTGTCACTTACTGTGACAACTTACAATACTCTCAGTAACAAAGGCTCATATGCGATAGGCATTAACCAGCTCTGTGCTAGCCCTCAACTATGCGTTGTGTTGTGACGTCTAAATCTCCTTAAGAGACTTAGACAAAGTTGTGGGGTTCAATCATCTCCTGTTAAACACTACACAGCTTGACAAACGATATGTCCACATAAATAGTCTCACACCCACAATCTTACCAACGAAATATATAAAAAAGAATAACTTGCGCCAGCCTTATAGGCATGACAGCAATCTTGGCATGCAACCCATGAACTGTAATTGACGTATTGCACTGCAGATGTAATCACAAGCTCAAACAAAGAGCCGAATCTTATCGGTTGAGTTACTACAAGTGGTGAGTTCAGTCCTCAATCTTAACTAACCATGTCTACTTGCCTTTGATCATATGCAATGAGCTTGTTATTTGCTGCATCGCTCTCTTCAATTTGACATGCATTACAGGCTTGTTTCCTAACCTAAGTCACCTATAAAAGGGTTTTGCAGGTAAGCTATGTGCAGTGA
Source organism: Chlorokybus atmophyticus (assembly GCA_009103225.1). Classification (NCBI taxonomy): domain Eukaryota; kingdom Viridiplantae; phylum Streptophyta; class Chlorokybophyceae; order Chlorokybales; family Chlorokybaceae; genus Chlorokybus; species Chlorokybus atmophyticus. The sequence continues at coordinate 942,485 of RHPI01001715.1, forward strand.
CCACTGCCATTACTAGTCTTGTTGCGCTCATGCGGTTGCTACGTAGTTTGCAAGCACAACTGACAGTTGCCATCCTATCTGCTGTTTGCACAAGCTTGTCCAGTCACCTCCACCATTTGCTTTAAAACTATTTATGTGCGTGGCATGCAGAGCAGGACCGCACCTTGCCAATTTAGTTCAAAGCGATGCCGCTCTACTATATCTTCAAGCCGTTCCAACCCCTGCCTGATGGTGAGAAAGTGGGGCAAGTTGCTGTTGCTATTGTCATGCTCATGCAACTACTGTTTGTATAGTGAGCTGTGCATTCGCGTTGCGTATTTGCCACACAACAGGTCCTTATGCCATACCGTGTGTGAGAGCATGCAAGAGGTGCAGCAGGTTTCCTGTTCGCAAGGTGCGCGGGAGGCAGCACGCGACATTGCACAATTGAGTTAGCGCTGGAGCTCAAGGAGAAGGAGCAACAGCAGCATGAGTTGTAGTTGTATGGGCTGATCAATTGTATAGGCTAATCAGTATGTGCATTGTTGATCTTTGATGTGCTATTGTAGTTGCATAGTTCAACAAAGTTTTGCTAACATGAGCTTCTTTGCTTTGTCCATCATAATGTGACTGAATTATATATTGATACATCAGCATGCTGAACCATTTGTGCCATTACTGGCACAATGCAGTGACACATCTACATCTAGTGGCCCACACCAGCACAAGCACATGATATCCATGTACAAACAATGCGGGGCGTGCTTGCTCATGCATTGTGTCATGCACATGTCACCAAGCACACAGCATACAGCAGGCGCAGATTCTCATATATATTCAAACAATGGGCTATACAACCGTGCCAGTGCGGGCATGGGCACCGGTAATTCTGGACCCCCCGAATTTCTGAAAATTTAGCGCATTTGCCCTGAGTACTCACCTGTTTTATGTGTGAACTCGCCACTTGCGTAGCTGCAGAGGTCGCTGTTACGATTGCTGATTATTCAGGCCAAATGCCCTGAATACAAGCAATGGATATTCACACGTTTTGGTCATGAATAATTGTAGTTGTCCATCTCGCACACAACCTCCTACATGTGAGTGGTTATTCACTCGCAACAGAACTGCGTATTCAGTCTTCTTAGGTATACATGGTTCTAGACTTGTACCATGGCACCAAGTGATTATTCATACTTTGTGTGCGTAAATATTTACAGCGCCTGCCCTCACACTAGGTCCTCCTTATAGGTAATTATTCACACGCATATTGGCTTAATGTTCACACATATTAAAGCTGTTTCAACAGCACATGTACCATACTAGCGACTGATTATTCATACGATTTGTGATTGAATAATACAGCATATCTGCTCTCACACATAGTCCTATGTATGAGTGGTTATTCACCCATAGTTAGGTTGAACAATCACTGCTGCCTTTGGTTGATTTTCACGCGAATTATAAGTGAATAATACAGCACTTTTGCTCACACACACAGTCCTACACACAAGTGGTTATTCACTCACAGTTTGGTTGAACAATCACTGCATCTTGCTATCGTCAACAGCTGTGACATAGCATAGCTGTGACATAGCACATAGCAATCAGTCCAGCCGGTGAATTTGGACAGCAATGTTAGCTGAATGGCAGATGACTCGAACAACAAATTCACTGATGTCTACAATGTATCTCTGCTACCTACTTCTTGCTGCCTCGACCACGCCCACCGCGCCCACCCCGCCCACCCCGGCTGCCCTTCCCACGGCCCCTCCCGCGCTGTGTGGTTGTGCCTTCCTTTGCTGGCTCCCTCACCTTGATACTCTTCAGCAACCCAACAGGCCAAAGTAGCAACAATCCCGGCTCGCACTCTGCGCATACATCAACCACACATGAACTCAGCTGACTTGCACAATGTTGCAACTGTTTATGCAATCGCATGCACACAAACGCGTTCACCTTTCAAGTGGGTCACTTGCACTCCAACCCCATCACGCTTGAAGCTGATTGGCAGAGGCACAACCTCTTCTTCCCCTGGTCCGGGACGTCTGGTCCTAGTGATGGGAAGACTGCGGCTGAACTGGACCACAATGTTGCCCTCTCCAATCTTCTTGCCATGAAACTTGTTGACAGGATTGATGTCGCTTACATGCGCCTCCCCTATTGGTTCTTTGCGCCCGTTAATGAACAGTTGGACTTCACTGCCAACCTTCATCGTCGGTGCGGTGTCGTCCTTGTCGCTCAGCTCTTTCTGCGCATGCAAGTGACAAACACATGAAGAGGTACACACATGTGAGCTCTCATACAGCGCTTGCGAAGCGACCTGCCTTCTGCGAGTCGTTGTCGCTGTTGTTGGGGCTGTCCCCCTCGGTGTCTGGGGCGCTGTCCTTGGCGCCATCTTCACCGCTGTTCTCGCTTCTATCTGTCTCAGGCACTTCTGAATACGTTGGCTCATCCTGCGCGACAATGTGACACGACGTGTTAACAAGCTTACAATCGTCACGCAACGAATGCGTGCCTGCCGCAGATGACGGTTTGTGTGCAGCCAGAAGAACGCAAGAAGCCCATAAGATCAAGTACATGGTGCTTTCATACCTCCTTTTGCTTGCCGCTCTTCTTCACCAACACCGTCTCCTGCTTGCCAGTCGAGTGGCCTGCCTCCTGAGACTTGTAGGGAGCCGGTATCGAGCGAACAATTTTCTTTGTTTTTTGTTGGGGGGGGCTTGACACCTCATCCTCCTGCCAACAGCATGAAGTCAGATGGTGAGCCACAACTCCGTGCATTGCCGCTCTATCAAGTCCAATGCTGCGTACCTCACCAGACACTTTGCGCTTCCCTGAGCTGCTGTCACGCACATCAGCACCCTGCTTGGCACGTGCCTGAACACAACAGTAATGAACGATCATGAACACATGTTTAGCAAAGTACAAGCAAGAGCGGCATCTGATCTGTGAACCAGTAGCAGGAGAACTTGAGGGTTGTGGTGCAGTGCCTTCCTTGTTACCTATCGCATACATAAGGCACTGATCACCACAGCCTGCATATACACACAGTACTCCAGCAGCTGCCTGCGCGCGCAAGACGCGGCTCACGCTGCGAGGTGCCATTTCTGTCGTCACTGGCGTCGCTGGCGGGATGTGAACGCGTGGGCGCCGTGCAATTACAAGGGGTCATCATACACACCACACAACCTGCATACATAAGGCACCATCAAACACAAAGCATCGTTCTTAACACGACATTGACGAAGCCAACTTTGTGCAAACTGTAGGTCACCCTCTGAGGTGGCATCCTCGTCGTCGCTGGCAGATTGCACTTCTTTTGACTTCTTGGGCTTCTTCTTGTTGGCTTTCTATCAAGCACATGGCAAAGGCACTCAAGACATGCACATCGCACAAACACCGTAGTCACTACATGACACACACCTTATTGTTCTTGTCGCTAGGCCCTCCCTTGCGCCTTGGCACAAAGCCCCCCGCGAAAGCCTTCTCCATCATCTCCTTGTAATGCTTCCGACTCTTTTCTTTCTGCTTCTCTTTGTGCTTGGGGTTGCTGTATCCCTTTTTGTTGCCCAGATACTGTTGAATCTTCAAACGCGCCTACCCACCAATGAAAAAGTTGTGAAGGCCAATACATGCAAAGCAAACTCCTCCCAGCTCAGACAATGCTGCCATATTGCATGACAGCTCATGTAACTGTGGGAAATTGCTAACCATTTGATACGAGAGCTTTGGATTCAGCAGATGCCAGCATTTGGTTGCAAGAGCGAACTTGAATGGGTCCTGCTTCGTTTGAGTCTTCCCCGGCATCATGCGACAGTACTCGTAGCAAATCCGGCCTTTGTCGGCCAGCTTGATGACCTTGCAACGATCACGGGCATGATGCTTCCCACGCCAATGTAGGACCTTCAGTGCCTGCATAGTTTACATTGGTGCACTAGTACAACATGGGACGAAACAGACTTCGGCAGCAAGGTCTGACATTGATTGCGGATGCTTGATGCATAAGCTCACTTTTAAGGAGACCATTGCTGTGGTCTCAAGATCACGCAGGTGAACAGTCGCCTCACTGGTTTCCCACTCATGCTGCAGCTGCTCATCAGAAGAACCACCAGCATTGCTCCCCCATATCTCTTCGTCCAAATTCTCCCATCCTTCGCTGCAGTTGCTGGACCGCCCACCCGACGTGGTGCCTGACATGATGATGCCCTCTTCTAGATAGATCAAGCTTGCTTTACAAGTCAGGTGCAACCGCAACCCTAATCAACCTCAAGTCTTGGTTGACTCAAGTGACTGCAGGTTGTAAGCCATGTGGACTTGCTTGTTGACTTGTCACAGCAAGCAAACCATGTACCTTGCAAAAGAAGTGTCTCTAAGCTGCTTGCACAAAGGCGTGCTTGTGAACTTATTAAACAGGCACCCAGCAAACCAAACACCCAATACCTTGTAGAGTAGAAGCTTCTTCAGCTTCTTTCCAGCTGAACACGAGAAAGGTAAGCCTAACAGCAAGCTAGCAGGCAAATGGCATGTGCATGCACAAACATGTGCTTGTGAACTTGTCAAACAGGCACCCAGCAAACCAAACACCCAGTACCTTGTAGAGTAGAAGCTGCTTCAGCTTCTTTCCAGCTGAACACGACAAAGATAAGCTCAACAGCAAGCTAGCAGGCAAATGGCATGTGCATGCAAAAACATGTGCTTGTGAACTTGTCAAACAGGCACACTGCAAGCCAAACACCCAGTACCTTGTAGAGTAGAAGCTGCTTCAGCTTCTTGCCAGCTGAACACGACAAAGGTAAGCCTAACAGCAAGCTAGCAGGCAAATGGCAGTCCAGAATGCTAGCGGCACAACACCATGCTGTATTTGCTTATTGCAACGAAGTGACCCAGCATGCAACCACTGGAAGAGCAGTGCGACAAGCCAAGATCCATGTGGGCAGGTGATGCGCGTGCATGCATGCTTGTCTAACGGGGTTTGGGCTAGTAGTGAAGTTAGGTAGGTAGTAAGTAGGAAGAGCACCCGGTGGTGATTGTAAGTGGTGTGCTGTTGTGTGTGCTGTGCAATGCATGCCTCACATTGTGATACATGCCACAATCTCTGCATCCTATATATTGTACAGCTGACAACGCTCGCTCACCTCGCCACATCGCCGCCGCCGCCAATACAACCAGCAAGTACGCCGGTGCTGTGGGACAATCAATGCAATTCCCGGTGCGGAAATCCCTGCAATCAATGGGATGCAGTGATCGTTCGGAAAATCCACATCAGCAATTGTGCTGGTCGGACACCAGTCGCGTCTCCGCTTGCTCCGACCACAATAGGCCGCACGAGCAATTGCCGTGGAAATTGCCTTTTGTCGAAACTTTGATTGTCAAATGAACTCTATGTTTATTGGTCCATACAAACCAAGCGAAATTACATTCTCTATTTCCGATGAAATCGTCCATGTCCGAGGACGGTGTCTGTGTGGCTTACCCCAAACTATAAGTAACCCTAACCCAAACATCCAATGCATGCTGGTAATTGTGCTGCAACAATGGACCCCCCTGTACCCATGCGCACCATGAATGAGGCTCTAACGAAGGCGCTCCTTGCAGTCGGGTGGCGATTAGTGGGACTAGGTCAGGTCTTGACACAACCGTGGAACGGCTATGTGGACTCTGGCGATGCTCGCTATCATCAGGTATCTTTCTCGCTATTCATGGTGTGAGTTGCGTGCGCTATGTCACTCTGCATGCTGCTGACTATGCATGCCACTATGCATGTGCCATACTGTTGCGCATTGTGTGTACATGCGTATGCCTTGTGTGCGATGTGGGTTGAGTTTGCCTGTGTAGTGTATATAAGGGGTATGGTACAGTGGCAGCATGCATGGTGTGGACAATGCGAATGGCATGCATCAGCACAAGCATACACACGCTTTACACATCAAATGTGCATATGTTTGTCCTGCTATGATAGGAACGCCTATATATATGCACAGCTCTGATTGCTACCATGCAACACCCTTGCGCGTTACATGCCGTGCATGTCATGCCATGCTACTGCCTGAATGCGTGTCCAGTTCATGTCCATAACAATAGAGGCGCTGCCTATGCATTTGCATCAACTTCTGGCGCACGTTTATGAATGAATGCGATGCAACATGCGAGTTAACCTGTAAAATTGTTTGTCAGGTCCAATTATGCAATTGGGAGCTTTCAACTCGTGGAATTGTTTATCAGGCACCCATTGCGATTGCAGCTACTGTACAAACCGGTGTGTATATGGCAGTCTCCGTGCATGAGAACACTCCCTCGCCTCCTGATGCGCCTCTTCCTACTCGCACTATCATTGACTCGGGCACCTATGGCGCTGCTGGCCTGCGCATCGTGATCGAGTGCGACAACAATATTGCTGCACGCTGGAGTGTGTTTACTGGCTCCCAAGTCCCTGAACCTGGTGCAACGCCCGGTACCAGTCTCACACCAACTTGTAATGGAGTTTTCCCTACTTGCGACCCTCCTAATGAACCTAGTGATTCGAGTGACTCATCGCAATGACCATTGGTCTACACACACTTTGTTTGCCCTTTACACTCTGGTTACCGCTGAGCTGCTCTGCTGGTAATTCTCCAAGTGTGGCTGTTGCTTGTGCAATTACTGATAACAGTGGGGTGTGTGCCTTTATGCAACTCGGAGATCTAGCAGCAGATCAGCTCAGGCACAACCGCCACAATTGTGTTCACAACAACATAGTGACTAGCAGATTAGCTACATTACAACTATACTACACAACAACTACCAAACTACCACCAAACTATACAACTACACAACAACAACAACTACACAACAACCATACAACTACCAAACTACCACTAAACTATAGGCCTTGTGCAAGGATGACGCAAAGATCTGACCTTGTACTTTGTATTACCTCATGGCCGTAGCACAGCCTGCAAGGCAAAGCGGGTTGCGCTCAAAACTGTTGAACACAAATTAGGCATGCAAGCGCCTAACACTGGCAGTAGAATTGCCCAAACATGCTGTTGGAAAAACCCCTCACAACTGCACTCACATATGCACAAATACAAGGTATGTTTGCGCAGCAAGAAGTGAACACGGACTTTTGCGACACACGCGCGCATACACACACATGAGGGCTTACAATCAATTGCCCCAGCTGACTGGATACCATACACACACATGCACATTCATGTGATACGCATGCAAGGATGCATTTATCTGTCCCTGTCGTCGCTGGAGCTCTTGCCAACTTCTTGGGCACCGTGACTGGCGGTGTCCTGCAAACATGCTGCAGGCAATGCTCAACCTGTTGATAGCAGCTGTAAGAATGCCAAGACACCCAAAACACAGAGCCAAATACTCTGATCTTAGTCTCATCCACAAACACACCATGCCTGGCATGCGAGCTCTGGTTTACCTGCTGTCTTGGAAGCAGGCGGCTGGATCATCATACCCTTTGTTGAATGCATGCAAGCATCTGAGTCAAGACCAAATACCTACCTCATGTTCGACGAGATCAACTACACTGGACCTAAAGCGACCAGCCATCGCTGAATGGTAGCTGTTTACCTGTGGATCACACACCGTAGTTAACCAACAGTCGAGTCAGAAATGGAGCAGGCAAATAACTTTTGAGAGACACAATGCTAGCGCAAGCACACACAAAAAAACACCTTTTTGCCGCAAGGCCACTGAGGGGTTATGCCCAAGGCTGCCCCAGCGGCTTGCAGCAAACACCTTTTTGCCGCAGCACAGGCAAGGCCACTGAGGGGTTATGCCCAAGGCTGCCCCAGCGGCTTGCAGCAAACACCTTTTGTGCCGCAGCACAGGTAAGGCCACTGAGGGGTTATGCCCAAGGCTGCCCCAGCGGCTTGCAGCAAACACCTTTTTGCTGCAGCACCGGCAAGGCCATTGAGGGGTTATGCCCAAGGCTGCCCCAGGGGCTTGCAGCAAACACCTTTTGTGCCGCAGCATAGGTAAGGCCACTGAGGGGTGTTGAAGGTATTACATGGGTGATGCTTGTATCCGGTCAGCTTGCCCTTCATACAGGAGTCGAGGGTCGAAGGTACCAGGAAGTAGCGCGTGGACTCCAGACTGAGCAAGACGATCGAGTCATGACGGACTCCGGACCAGGCTGCTTGGTAGAGCCTTGGGAGAAATTGCGTGGCTTTGTGGATACGTAAGCTTAGCAGGCGTGGCTTAGCTTGTTGGAAAGCTCTGGTTGTGAGCTAGACAGCGTAGCTTACAGAACAGCAATCGGCTGAGTATAGCGCACGCGGTGCTTGCCAATGTAGACGTGTGTAGAGACTGGCGGGGTATAAAGCCCAGACTTGTTGCAATGAAGATAAGAGGTCACGATGTAGCATGTGTGCGGATGCTATGGCGGCAGTAGCAGTCATGCTCTTGTGTTGATGTTGTTGGCGTGTCACTTGCACGTGTGTATGTCAACAAGGGGTTATGCACAAGGCTGCCCCAGTGAATCACCAACACATGCAAAAAACCAAAACCATAAGGCAGGACACTGAGGGCTTACATGCCGCCCCAGTGAATCACCAGCACACATTCACAAACTTCAAAACCACAAGGCAGGTTACTGAGGGCTTACAAGCATGCCTCAGCGACTCACCAACACACTTAGAAAAACATAAACACAATGCAGGACACCAAGGGCATGCATGCAAACCAAAACCTCACCAACACAACTAAGTGCACGCAGGCTTGCACGTATCTGCCTGAGTTTCTTGCTAGGAACTCAAGATCGCTGGCGCCGTCGCCACCGAACTCAAAGACTTCGCCGCCAACCACGGCAACCTCGCCGCCTCCCGGCCACAACCTACAACAACATGTCCAGGCGGTTAGGGTTAGGGTTATGACATATGGCGAAACAGAGTCACAAAAACATACACCCAGTCCACACCACAGGGCCGGTCTGAGGTCTTACAGACCGCCCCAGCTCCTCACCAACACATTTACAGAAAAACAAAACCACAAGGCAGGACACTGAGGTCTTACAGATCGCCCCAGCGACTCACCAGCACACATGCACAGCAACACAAAAACAAGGCAGGTCACTGAGGTCTTACAGACCGCCCCAGTGAATCACCAACAGAATCACAGAAACAAAACCACAAGGCAGGTCACTGAGGGCTTACACCAGCACACATGCACAAAAACACAAAAACAAGGCAGGTCACTGAGGTCTTACAGACGCCCCAGTGAATCACCAACAGAATCACAGAAAACAAACAAAACCACAAGGCATGTCACTGAGGGCTTACATGCCGCCCCAGTGAATCACCAACACATGCAAATAACGGAAACCACAAGGCAGGACACTGAGGGCTTACATGCCGCCCCAGTGAATGACCAGCACACATACACACACGCACGCGCACAAACAAAACATGCATGCAGGCAGGCTTGCACGTATCTGCCTAAGTAGCTCTGCATCAACCAAGGATGGCTGCCGCCGTCGCCGCCAACCTCAAGCACCTTGCCGCCGACCACGCCGCCCACAACCTTTATAACTAAAGACGCTGCCGCGGCCGACCAAGACAACTTCGCCGCCGACCACAACAACCTCCCCGCCACCAACCTTGCAAACTACAACAACTTACAAAAACAATAGGGCGAGGGTTATGGATGCCGGCTATGGCGTCAAAGGTGATAGCCCATCACTGATGGACCATCACTGATGGCACTGACATCAGTTCAGTCCTGCACACTCCAGGTACAGTCTAACCATCACGCCAATCCTGACATCCATCAAGCCAGCGTGACAAGACACTCAATGCCCTATATAGAATGCGTGACGCGCGCTACAGTCCCGAGTGTACATTGTGACGATTACGCTTATGAGTTAGGGTTTGCTTAGGGTTTTAATGTAGCGATCGAGCAGACAACTTGCAACTGGCAAGGCTGGGCGGCAAGGGCGGCGTTGTTGACGAGGTCGGCGGCGGCGTCGGCTTCATTGCTGAAGTGCAAGTGTTGTGTTTTTGCTTGGTTGTTGTAGTTACTTCATTGGGTCCGAGAACCCTGGCGAGGTGGTTTCTTGCAGCTTCGGGTGGGCTTGCTGGAGGGTTTTGGCACTGCTTCCAACAAGGTGCAGCACATGCCGTGCTTGTCTTTGTTTGCATGCATGCCCGTTTGCGCATTTCGCTAACTATCAAAAGTGCATGTTGTCCATATTGTTAGCCACCACTTGATGCTAACCAGAGGGGCGGCCTCGTGCGTAAGACCACCTCTTGCTCAGTTTTTAATCTGTTTTATTTGAGCATGCACTCTTGTTAGCCACCACTTGATGCTAATCAGAGGGGCGGCCTCGTGCGTAAGACCACCTCTTGCTCAGTTTCTAATCTGTTTTATTTGAGCATGCACTCTTGTTAGCCACCACTTGATGCTAACCAGAGGGGCGGCCTCGTGCGTAAGACCACCTCTTGCTCAGTTTCCGATCTGTTTTATTTGAGCATGCACTCTTGTTAGCCACCACTTGATGCTAACCAGAGGGGCGGCCTCGTGCGTAAGACCACCTCTTGCTCAGTTTTCAAGCTGTTTTATTTGAGCATGCAGTTTTCATTATGGCTGAGGCTAAAGTGTGCATGCTCAGGCTTGTCTGCATGCTCAAATAGGGAGCCGTGTGTGTGTGTGCATGCTCAAGTGCTCATGTTGCTCAACTATGTGTGCTTGTTTTTGGCTGTGAGGCTTTCCTCAGGTCATTCATCATGTCCAAGCGAAAGCTCGTTCCCCTTGGCCAGTTTAAGCCTGCAGGTAATAAGTATATTCGATGTTCAGCATGATTATTGTTAACATGTGGTAACACTGGTCATGCACACAGACAAGAAGCACAAGGGTCCAGCGCACAAGAAGGAACCTGCTAAGACGGAAGCTGTCCTGCTGAAACCCTGCAAGAAATCAAGTAATGTAGCGCTGTTCCAGCTGACCATGCTAACGCATGCTCACTGCGGTTGTTTGCCACCATTGTTGCAATAACACTGTCTATTGCAGACCTTTTTGACACGACAAAGGCTTAGTTGCTAGAGGGGTTCAATAATTGGCGGAAACTAAGGGAGGAGGAGAAGGCTGGGAAGGCGAAGATGTCCACAGAATACAATTGGGATGTCGTGGTTGAAGTAATGCAGAAGAACCTGAATGAAGATTCTCGCTTGCTTGAGCTCGACAAGAACTTGCAGATCTGCCTACGGAAGTTCGTGGAGGACCAGCTCAGGCTTTGTGATCCGGAGGCAGCTGCTAGGGGTATGGACCTCGGGCATTTTGGCCTTGAAGATGTTTTTACCGATAATGACATCCATGAAGAAACGAAGACAAAGTGGGGAAAGAAATTCTTTGACTGGAGGAAAGCGAAGGCGAAGAGCAAGAACCTCATGTCATGGGGTGAGCTAGTGGTCTTTATCAAGAAAGCGCTGTGCAAACCAGACTTGGCTTCCCTCAATCGAGAATGGAGGCTCAAGCTACGGCAGTATGTGGAGGAAGAGCTAAGGCTATGTGATCCAGAGGCAGCTGCTATGGGCATCGACATCGGGGAATACGGTCTTGACTACGAAACAGAGGCGCCCAAGCAGCAAGTGGAGGCCCAAGCCAAGCAGCAAGCCGACGCGGAGGCCAAGCAGCAAGCGGAGGATCAAGCCAAGCAGCAAGCGGATGCTGAGGCCAAGCAGCAAGCGGATGCTGAGGCCAAGCAGCAAGCGAGCGCGGAGGCCTAGCAGAAAGCTGAGGCCCCACCCAAGTCCCAGACTACACAAATGCAGAAAGGGCCTCGACCTGAAGCCGGTACCTCTGCTTCTGCTGTTGAACCAGAAGACGGTCTACCTCCAGCAAAAACGGAGGGCGAGTTAGAGCTGGTTGGGCTGTTGCATGATAAACACCGGCTTCGGCTTTTCGAGGCCTATGCAGATGGGAATTGCTTATATGCCTGCCTTGCCCAGTCGCGCCCTCGCGTGAACGCTGCGTGTTTGACACGCGCGAACGCAGCGGACTACATGTCTTTTTGGCGAAGCATTGTGCTGGACAATGGCAAACAGCTGCCAACAAGAGAGCAAGCGCAAAAGCTTCGGAAGATCTGTGCTGAGCGGGTCAACCTTTATTGGTTGCTGGAGTATCGCAACTACGGGGCCTGTGGTGACATGGGCCAGGATTACAAAAAGATGGCTAGGAAATATGGCGTAACCAGGGCACTTAACAAAAAGCAACTCAAGACTAAGCAAGATGAAGACAACGCTATAGAGGCTCTGCAGAAAGTGATCGCTGAAGAGAGCGTTTATGCCGATCAACTGCAAGTGGCGATCATGGCGCACGCTCTTGGCATTCACATCGGTACTGTGCAGCTCACTGAGGTTGCCGACGAGAAGCAGTACTGCTGGGAAGCAGAGCACAAGGGCGGCCTCATCGAAGGCGATGACGGGAGGTACTACACAGTGGATGCCAAGGGAGAGAAGCATTCCGTCAAACCTGTAGTAGTGGTTGTCGGAGATGTTATCGATGTGGCTGGCCATATAATCATTGGCAACACGGATCCAAGCAAGCCCAGCGCGCATTACATGTCTGTTGGTGATGCAAATGGTATACTCTCTTGGCAGCGCAGCAACATGCCACCAGAAGTCCTGCGCTTGATGTACCCTGCAGATGCCGAGCCCCAGCCCCAGCCCCAGCCCTAGCAGCAAGCCCAGCCCCAGCCCGAGCCGCAGCCCCAGCCCCAGCCCAAGCAGCAAGCCCAGCCCCAGCCCAAGTAGCAAGCTGATGCCGAGGCCAAGCAGGCCAAGCAGGAAGCCAAGCAGCAGGCCAAGCAGCGGCATGAGGCGGAGGCCAAGGCCAAGCTGGATGAGGACAATGCCAAGCAGCGGCAGGAGGAGGCCGAGGCCAAGCAGAGGCAGGAGGCGGAGGCCAAGGCCAAGCAGGATGAGGCCAATGCCGAGGCCAAGCAGAGGTTGGAGGCCGAGGCCAAGCAGCAGCAGGAGGAGGCCAAGGCCAAGCAGGATGAGGCCAATGCTAAGGCCAAGCAGGAGGAGGCCGAGGCCAAGCAGAGGCAGGAGGCGGAGGCTAAGGCCAACGAGGCTAAAGACCAGCAAAGGCAGGAGGCTGAGGCCAGGAGCCAGCAGGAGGCTGGCGCTATGCAGGTTGATGCCGCTGTTGAGGAGGCTGATGCTATCAGTGATATGTCAATTGACATCAGCACCGCAGCAACCAGTGACACCAGCGACACCAAGAAACGCAGATGTCGCCCGTCACGCCGCCAACAGCGAGCTGCTTTGCAAAGGGACAACACGCCTTCCGGTGCTTTCCAGAAGCTGCATCGTGTGCAACAGGGGGGGCGCACCGTGGACGAAAAACACGCGCAGTTTGCACAATTGTGCGGGGTGGCAAACACCTGCGTTGAGCTGGTGCCTAAGGCCCTTAAACTACAACTGTTTCTCCAGGGACTCAGGAAAGTAGTGCGCATTGGCGTGCCCAAGGGTCCTTGCAACCAAGATTGGAATGCTGATCAGTTCAATTTGCTTGTGTCAGATGCCAAGACTTATAAACGGACCTTGCTTGTTAAACAGCAAGCACACCTCCTAGATCGTTCAAAGTTAAAGTTCGGCAAAGCAAGGCCAGGCAGGTTGCAGAAATTGGAGCGACTGGAACAAATCAACAGTCGTTGGGAGGGCAAGAAGCTGGCACATCAAGCTGCATATCAGCGTGAGCAGGAGATGATAGCTGCACAGGAGACCCTTGAGCAGCAGGAGCAGCTGCGTAAGCAGCTGAAGCGGCAGAAGGTGGAGGAGCGCCAACAGATAAAGCAAATGGCTCAGCAGGGAAAGGAGCAGCGGAAGCAGCGGCGGGAGCAAAAGGAAACACAGCAGCCACAGCAGCCGCAGCAGCAGAGGTAGCTGTAACAGCAACCTCGAGGTTGTTCACTTCACAACTACCAGCTTTGCAGGTTGGAACACGCATGGACACTGCTTGTACAATAGCAAAAGTTGCAAGTATTGCTCTCGTTAACATCTGCTGATGTTGTGTTTGCAGGAGCCTTTGCTACCTCACCATGCCTGTGCAGAATTAGAGAGCTTGTGTTAAGAACGAACATCTATCGTTCTCGCAGCGTAGGGCCAACCTCATGTGTAAGTGTATATATAACATCAAGCTGATCACAGAGGCATCTTCTAGATTTAGCCCTCTGTTTTCTCATTCCCGATTCGGGTCTGAGCTCCTGCTGAATGCAGAGGCATCCTCGTGAATAAGCCCTCTGCTTGCTCATTCTGTCTTTGCATGCAGAGTGTAGGGGCATCACCCTGTGATTAAGTCCCCTTCTTGCTCACTTTCTTGCCCCCTTCTTGCCTGTGCCACCTGCTTTCGCTGCTAACCAGCAGGAAGTGGAGGTGTTTTTCCAGGTGACATGACAGGAGCTTAACATGACAGGATAGAGGAAGTACAATTCCGAAATCTTTGTGCAATCCCGAGGTGTATATGTCAGCGGATATGGTGACTTAGCCTTGGACATGGGGTGTGTAAGGTTGGCAAAGTATACAACCAGTGTGTTAGCTTTAGCTGCCTGTCTGTGTGTGTCGAAGGATTGCAGCAAAATGCAATCACCCACATCTGCCTGTCCTTGTATGCTTTGGATCATCCCGACTGCACGCAGGTTCACTGCGAACGCACCGCCTTGGGAGCCTTGCTGGCTGCTGTTTGTATGCAGTCACGGCGCACAGGTAAGTGTGTCGCACTTGTAGAGTGGAGGTGGTAACAGAAGTCCGCAGTAAGTCATGAGGTATGCATCGCTCTCGTGCATATACTAACTGTGATTGCATTTCACCTTCTCAACCACCTCCAGCCTCTGCATGGAACTTGTTGGTCGCGATCTGCTCCAGGGCTTTTGGATGGACGGCGGTTGTACCTACCGCTGGGGTTGGGTTGCTGTTTGTGATATGGCAACACAGGCTGGCAGTCCTTCTCCCCCCACCCACCCGAGAGAACACCTGTTGCTGCTGTTGACATGCCGCCCTCGTACTGGCACGCCCTCGTACTGGCCCCGGCAACCGCTAAAACCGGGCATGTGTCCAAAGATTGCACGCAACCAAAGGCATGCGCACAGCAACCTAGAAGTTCTCCTTCTCCGCCCACCCACCCGACACAAAACCTCCTGCGGGTTTACTGCGAACGCAGGATGTGGTCCTGCAGAGCCGTCTCGCGCAAGTCACGTACTGTAGACTTTGTGCACTTGCTCAGGGCCTCTGGTTCATGACTTTCGCGCGTCAGCTTTGGTTGGACCATACCCTGCGTTCTCAGTGAACCCGCAGGAGGTCTAGTCTCGGGTGGGCGGACGGCGCAACAGGGCATGAAGGTGCTCTGGAAGAGACCCTGCCCAGCAGGTCAGTCTTTCCCGTGCTGGCAAACAGAGGCATCCTCGTGATTAAGACCTCTTGCTAACTTTATAAGGTCGCTCATTCTGTTGTTGAGTTTGAGTTCAGGCTAACAAAGTGGCCAGCAATCAAGAGCTACCTCTACCTTTCAGTAAAAAGGAGGGTAATCAACAATGAAGCCTATTGCTTCCAGCAACAGCCTGCCTACATGTTCAGAGTAAGTTGGTGGAATGGCATTCTTAACTTCCGATTCCGCATCCATCCACTCCACCTGCATGGCAGATTGCCACCCTGCAATCGTGCCACGGCAGGATGCTTGGCCGTACACCGGGTCAATTTGCCTCTCCCCAGGTAGCAACTGCCGGCGCTGCTCCGGGTGGGTGGCCAGCTCTCCAAGTGCACAACCAGTGTGGTTGCATTTCAGGTCTGAGTGCAGTGGAGGGTTTGTCTCGAAGATGCGATAACGATACACATCCAACTTGAACATGGTGCCACACAGCTTCAGGTGAGTTGTCATGTGTCCTGTTGCGCCTGCGACATTCTCTATCACCTATGGCTTGCCGCTCAACTGCAACTTGGCTCTTACGGGGTCAATCAGGTTGACGTGCTCCCATCGATTGCCGTACGCGGAGCGCTGTGTAGTGGGAATGACCCCACTTAGAGCTTGACATGGAGGACTTGCCCACACCGCAGCGTATGCTGTCGGGTCAGCGTCCATTGCATCCATCTGGCAGAACTTGAATGGGTATGACGGCTGTGACTTGTTGTCGATGCCCTAAACATTAAACCCTGCCCTGTACAGACCCATGGCTACACCACTAGCGCCGCAAAAGCAATCCAGTGCGCGCGGCCTGCAACGTCTTCCGTTTGATTCTATTAGTGTGCGTGTGATCAGAGGGGGTGGGGGCTTGGGCCATCGATCGAGCTCTCGACCAGGCAAGTCTTGCAGTTTCAGACAGCTTTGACCACCAACACGAACCATTACGTCGTAACCCTCACGCACAGCTGCCATGTTCCAGTTCTGTATCAAGATGTGGTGCAGCCGTGGGTCCTCAACGAAATCGTCGTACTTGATGGTATGTTTTCCTGAGCCACATGTTTGCCTGAGCCGGTGCTTGCATGAGCGTGCGCATGTAAATACTCTGCAGTATACCTGTGTTGGCATCAGAAGTGATGATGTGGCCTGCATACCAGGAGCTCATTCCTGGCCAGTACACCACAACGCGGCATGCTACCAAAGACTGCCCCTCATCAACAAGCTCCTTCCGCCAAGCAGCCAGTGTCGCGACATCGTCGACAATCGCGTTCCCCTTTGGCATTCAAGAGTAAGTTGGTCATGCATGCAAGCGCTGTTTTGCTGTTTGCAAGGACAGTTCAACTCACCCTGTTGTTGACATCGTCTTCGATTACAGTGGACTTGCCGCGACCGTTGCGCACGAGCTGACGTCGAACCACATTGCACATCTGCCCATCGTGATATGCTCCAGGCCGTGCCCAAGGCAGGTGATTCATGGGCTCGCCGTCCCACTCAAACTTGGAAAGCGAGCACTATAGGCAAGTGCACTCCTCCCAAAAGAAATCGGGCCTCATGCATTGTGCCAGCAGTCTGCATTGCCTCACATTGTCCCCCCTTGCCTTGTGGTGCCAGCAGGCTTCAAAGAAGCCATACTGCTCACTATACAGCTTGCACTTCTCTTCATGCTGTTGCAGACATCTGTTGTTGCCATTCCTAACCAAGTATGCTTTGCAGAAGCTACACACTTTGACGCCGCGCATGCTGGCGCCACGCTACCTGGCTCACAAACCCTAGAAGCTAATGCACTTGACGGAAGAAAAAAAGGAGCACGTACGCAAATTGTGGAGCATATCCGGATTGACTTTCCGGCGTGTTTTGAATCGGGATTGGATGTGTCCTAAACCCTAATTTACGGTAGGCAGTCATGACGGCGGCGACGGCGGCGGTGTCAGCGGCGGCAGCGTGCCTGCAGGTCTTTGCTTTGGCTGTATGGAAGTTGATTGGAAGTTGCTTGCAGTATGTTGGCTAACTGCTTTTGATGTTTGTAGCATGAGCTACTTTCGCAGGTGTTTTTGCCGCGACCGCAAAGGGAGCAAAGTGTTCATATACAACCACATTAGAAGGGCTGAATATCATGAAAAATCTGGCAAAAACATGTGGTGTGGCACTCCAGAAGCTGTTGCTCCTGAATATCGTGATCGACTACAACCCCATGAACTTGAAGAAGCTGATGCTGCTGTTGCTGCTGCATCCTTACACATGTCGTCAGGTACAAGAGCAACTTCTCTACAGCTGTGAATCTATACAACAGGCTATCTAATCATTGATCTGGCTTGCCCCAGGTGAAGCTCTCCATGACACCGAACAATTGCTAGTTGGGAACGACGCTACTGAACATGTTGACACAGGCACGCCGTTGCAATAGAGTGTTAAATCTCCTTTCAATGTTGCAGCCAACTTGCAACCAGCAGTACGACCTGACTTGCGTGGCATGTTGACATTGCTGATGCTGTGCCTCTCATTGTTCATGTGCCACTAGACTCATTGCAGCTGGCAGGTTGTAATCCGTGTGCTCATGAAGGACAATGTGCTTATGGAGAACAACGCGGATCTTACCCAGCATTTTGTGGAATTGAAAATGCTACATTGCAAGAGCATCAAGGTGCCGGAACCAAATCCACAAATGGACAAGTAGAGCCTGAGACGCCAGTGCAGTGCACCTCCACTGCTGAGCAAGTCGATGCGGAGCAAGGTGATGCGGAGCAAGGTGATGTTGCCGGCGAAGACCAAGACTATGAAACCGATGTGGAATCGCAGCCGGACGAGGCTAAATGCGTTGATGATGCCATGCTACTGGACAACGTGAATGCTGCGTTGCTGGATAATGCAAGCAACCCTGTTGTTTTCGGCTCTCGTACAACCCCTCCAAGCATTTCCAAGCTGCTATTGGTTCCGGCGCAGCTACATCGAATACCCTTCAATTTCATGAATAAGCTGCTCAGGTTGGTGGGCAAGTTACACTGCTGACTGTTGAAACATCACCCTGTTCAGAACTGATGTGTTTCTGTGTGCCAGGTTGTTGCGTGGCATTTTCTTGCCTAAGGAGAATAAGATGCCAGGCAGCATGCACGAGCTATTGAAATGCCTTGAAGGCCTCAACATGGGCTTCCACACATATGATGCCTGTCGCTGTGATCACATGTTGTATTGTGGCCGACATGCCAACAGGATACTTTGCAAAGGTGAGCAATTGTTGCAAATGTTCACTACAATGGGATTTGATTAGCATGTCCCATCAGCATACGACTTGCTTATGCAGTCTGCAAGGCCCCTCGCTACCGCAACATAGGAGGTAGACAAGTTGCATGGAAGATTGGGCGTTACTTTGACGTGCCTGCTGCGCTGAGGGCTCTGTACCTAAAACCTAGTGTTGCTGCGGAGATGATGGCGCACACAAATCGAAGTCAGGATGGGATTATGCGATCTGTACACGGTAACATTGCCAAGTTCAGTGGTAAATGAGGCACGACTATGTGCATGATTGTGTTGGTGAGCGGCTGGGGCAGTCCAATGTAAGCCCTCGGTGTCCGTGCCTTGTGCTTTTGTGTGCGTGGCGCTGAGGCGGCATGTAAGACCTCGGTGTCCTTGCCTGTGTTTGTTTGTGTGTCGGCGTGGCGCTGAGGCGGCATGTAAGACCTCAGTGTCCTTGCCTGTGTTCGTTTGTGTGTCGGCGAGGTGCTGGGGCGGTATGTAAGACCTCAGTATCCAGCCTTGCGATTGTATGCATGTTTGAATGTGTTGTGGGGCTGGGGCAGTTGGTCGTAAGCCCTTGGTGTACTTGCTGCTGTTAGACTCGCCAATGTTCAAGGACACTGAACAACGCTACAGCCGGTTTGCCAAAGAACCACGCAATGTGCGCCTAGCGATGTTCATCGACGGGATGAGCCCGTTCAAAGATCCGCACAAAGGTATAAAAGAGCATTTTTTTTCCTGTATGCTCGTTGCAGTGTAACTGTACGAATGGCAGCAAAGGGTTTGTTGAGTTGCAGGGAATTATGAGTTTTGGGTTGTCACAATCTCAGTGTTGAACCTGCCCATTGCCAAGATGCACAAGACAGACACTACACTTCTAACTGCTGTAATCCCTGGACCCAAACAGCCAGAGAAACTACAGGCTTATCTCAAGCCAATTATTGACCAGTTGGGAGATCTCTGGGAAGGTATGATTTCAACGCAGCTAGGATAAGCAGCTTCCATAACTGCAGTCATGCTTGACAAATGCGCATGACTGAGGCATGTAATCTGCTGGCATTTGTTGTAGGTATAGACATATATGACAGCCACCGCGACGCAATTTTTCGTTGCAGATCTATTTTGGAGATTGTAATCCATGATTACCCAGGTACGCAAGCAGCAGCAGTGTTTGCACTTACTGTTATCAGTGTCTGACTGTATCTGTATATCGGACTGTCCTTGCAACCATGGTTGTGGCTACTGAAGTACATCATGTTGGTTGCGCAGCTCTGGCAAAAGCTGCCTTGCAGATGGCGCATGGAGCCATTTTTGGCTGTTCAAAGTGCGAGTGCAGTGGAGAACATGTGGAACTTCTCAAAAAGGTGATCTATCAAGGCCACCGCCGGTACCTACCGGATGACCATCCTTACAGAGTTGATGAGCGTTGGCCGCAACCAGAACACAGACCTCCACCACCCATGCGGACTGCAGAGAGCGTGTACAGGTGAGCAATCTCAGTTGATTGCGCATTCGGTTGCAGAACATAGGTATGTCAGCAATGGATGCCATGTGATCAGGTATGCTATGACATCTCGCAACAGCAAGCGTCCACTGCACTCCAAGAGACATCCTTCAAAGACCTCCGGCATCCTTGGACTGAGCTGTTTTCACGACCTTCCATATTGGCTACCGTTACAAAAATCTGTCAAAGGTCATGTGGTTGGCCCTATGCACATTTTTGCCAACCTGGCAACCAACTTTGCAAATCCCTAGCTGGCTTGCGCGACAGCATCGAATCGCGAGAAGATCTGCAGCAGCAAGGCCGCATGCCTGAACTCTGGCTAGAGTTACGTATGTAGTCGGCCTCGTTGACATGTGCCATAGTTGGATTTAACTAAGGACTTGAACCTATGTGCTGCAGACAGAGATGAAGATGAAGGATGGAAAGGAAGTCGCAGTCAAGGTAAAACCCCAGGCTCCATGGACAATCACAGATGTAGGACTGGTTGAGCAATTGCTTTCCGGCGTGAGGGTTTCAAGCACTTTCGACTCGAAACTGCAGTCTTTCACAAAGCATTTAGGTGAGATAGCCGTTATATGTTTTGTGTTTACGCTAAAGCAATGATTCTCCATGCATGGAACTTTTGACATGGAGCATGCAGGCTCGATGAAATTGCACGACAAGCACAACTTATAATCGGTCGTTTTTAGTACGTGCTGCGCTCGGCACACGACATTGGAGAAGATCAGAAGAGAACCATCTTCAAACTATGCGACATCTATCAACGGCTGACTGCATCGGAAGTAAAGCAGTCACACCTCAAAGAATTGAAGGTTGGCTTCAATAACACTTTACTCTGCATGCCCAGCTCCTATGGCATGCATAGCTTATTACTTAGTGCAGGTGCTGGTGCATGAGGCACAGTCTGAAGTGGAGCTGTTCTTCCCGCGAACTTCTCTCACAATGATGCTGCACCTCCTTGGCTATTTACCAGAGCAGTGCATGTGGCTTGGTCCGATGCGTGACCACTGGGAGTGGGCACATGAACGCTTTATGCTGTGGGTGAAGCGCATGATATTTGCAAGGCAGCATGTGGAAGCAAGCATCTGCAAAAGGCAAGTTTTGTGTGAGCCCACTGAGAGTTACGTGCAAACTTTCCACATTGTTGGCCTTGTTCAAGTGCCAGTTGCATCTGCAGATACTCTATCCAGCTCATGCTGAGCACTTGCATGGACACCTTGAAGCGACTTTTCTCCGACATCCGTTTGCGATCGGGCAAGCAACGAGATGATGACGACTATGTGCTCTGCGGACGGAGACACCATATTAAGGTTGGGGATAAAGATAGTAAGACAAGGCAGGAGCTCGAGTGGTGGTTGGCTGAGAATGACGATGAATACAGGCTGTTAAAAGAGTAAGTTGCTTTGCGAGTTGCTGTTTTGTACGTGATGTCCAACGCGCAGACACTATGATTTAATTATGGGTTGCTGCTACACAGAGAGTTCAGTCGGGAGGTGAACAAACGCAGGATGGCAAGGGAAAGGGCTCAAAAACAAGGACATGTCGTGGCAAAGGACATGGAGCATATGACTGAGCTGCATCACTGGCGTGGACCTGCTAGGGAGCTTACAAAGCACGAGATGGAGCTGTTGAGCGGTCCAATCTTTCCAAAGTACATCAAGCGATACTTCAGAGCACGCTACAAGGACATCGGTCAGTTTAGAGCAGAGGAAATGGAGAAGAAACTCCGCACCATGGACTGTGGCGTGTTTACCGTTGGGCGCGACTCAGATGACCCAACCAAGAAGATCCATTGGTATGGCAGGGTGCAATCTTTTGATGTTGTGGTGATAGCTGGTCGGGAGCACCAGCTGCTCAGAGCTAGGTGGTACATGAGCAACCAAGTCCAGCACAGTGGAGGATTTGCAATCCCAAGAAAAGACAAGCCCCGCTTTGCAAAATAAACCTACTTTGATTGCAACCTGGTAAGTGGCTGTGTTGCAATCGTTTTGGCGTGTGCTTGGTGTGATGATAGTAAATTGAAATAGTAATATGAAAATGGCTGATGAATATCCCTTCTTGCTGGCAGGTCAAGGGCCAGTGGTTTGAGGGAATTGATCCCCATGACAACAAAGTAACAGTAGCGCTTGTTACAGATAGGCGCAGTCTCATGCGTCGAGGCATGCACCGGGACACTCCGGTTAGAGGAGAGTTAACAACGTTGTCCATTCGAATCTGGATGTCCTCATATATCCTGGGTTTTGGCATCACATACAACCATCTTGTGTACTTGGTGCAGGGTGCCAAAAGCGAAACCAATAGCGCCTCGAGCGAGGTGTCATGAACCACACACCGCGACTGGCATTTTGAGTACAAGAGGTACTGTTTGCGATTGTGATGCCTCATATCCCTACTGTGAGACTGCAGTAGACAGCTGTAGACCTGGCCACTGAACCTTTGTTCACAGGATGAGACCGAGACTGGAGCTGGATGTGTTAGAACATCGGGAACATGAAGACTACTGCTTTGTCTGCAAGGATGGGGGCACCATATCTGGCTGCGATGTTGAAAGTTGCTGGAAAAGCTACCACGCGCACTGTGTCTCTATGCCACTTGTGGAGGATGAATATTGGGAGTGCCCAAGGCATGAGTAAGTGGACTTCATTGCAGCAAATGCTTGGCATCTTGTTGTGAGGAACTTCACTCCTAGAACCATCATCACTTGTACTGAACCAAAACACAGGTGCCATGTGAAGAACTGCAACGAAGCAGCTTTTCAAGTCAGCGCAACGTGTCCAAACAGCCTCTGTCGACGGCACGCTGTGGGTAGCATGGTCGAGGTTACGTGCTCGCGATGCGCTGCGTACGAAAAAGGTGGTGCTCCAGCGCAGCTCCCAAGGGAGAGCCTTGCTCGTCGTTCTCTGCCGGGCGGTTGCGGTAGGGTTTCACAACCTGTGCAGAGTGGGGTTCAACACGTTGAAGACAGTGGGGATGAGGCTAACAATGGTAAGCTGCTGTGTGCTTGAGCTTGTTGATTTGCGTTGTGGTTCTTGCCCAATTGAACCATTTATAGCTGCAGAGGCAGTCACGATGGAAGTTAGCGATGAAGACGAAGAGGGTTGTAACCAGCAACCCACGACGGCTGCGGCAGTTGTGGACCTCGTGGGCAGCGATGATGATATCATGCTGCTGGACGATCCAGTCAGCAACCCGCAGCCGTCAACACCGCAGCCACTGTTCATTTACCCTAGTGCAAGTGCACGTGATGCGGTGCCAGTGCTTGAAACGGACAGGAGATTGCTGAATGGTAGACAAGAGCTCAATGACACCATCCTCCACTTCTTTTGCAGGTATGTGATTTGTTGCGTCTGTGTTATTCGTGTATCTCATATGTACGTGGGATGCACATGCAGATACAAGGAAGAGGAAATCTTAGGTAGAGCAGATGGCATTCAGGTGAAGCTGTTTCACCCGCATTTCACATTTCACACCCGCATTTCGACACCAAAATCGTGCGCTGCCATAGACAAAATGACTGGCACACGAGCAATCACAGAATAGACAGGTGGGAGAGTGATCCGTTTGCCAAGGACTTGCTGGGAGTGATTGTCAACCCAGACACGCGGTGAGAATAAGCGCCAAGAATATCTTGCTGAATTGCTGCTGTTTTTGCAAACTTGAATTATTTTCATTGTTCACAGGACTCACTGGAGTCTGCTGCTTGTGTGCAAGCCTGGAGGCCAACTTGGAAGTGACACGCCGCCTTTACTCGTCCATCTCGACTCCCTTGGCCTGCATCGCAACGTTGATGGACCTATGCGCGCTTACCTTGACTACATGTGGGGCAAAAAGCATGCAAGTGACTCACAACGACGCTTCTCTCCCGAAAACGTACAGCTTCTTGTACCACAGGTAGCACACGTTGCATTGCACTAGTGATGAGTTTGCATGCATTCTGTCACAAGCACTGATCGGATGCATGCACATGCATTTGGTTTGCAAGCATTGACACATGTTTGTGCAGGTCCCACAGCAGAAGGATGGAGTTGCGTGCGGTTGTTTGTCATGCTTTATCTTGACAAGTTTATAGATGGGGTACAAGCTGGTCCAATTGACCAAAATGCACGGATATTTCAACAGGTACAGTTCATGCATGTGCACTGCAATGTTTACAAGTGGAAGGTGCTTTAATGGCACTGTCGTGTAGGCCAACACGTGCATAGTAACCACATGTTATTGCTGTGTGGTTGTGTGCAGATGCAAAGGAGTTGGTTTCATCCTCAAGTGGCAGACAGGTTGAGAAGACGAT
The DNA here is from genome assembly GCA_009103225.1 of Chlorokybus atmophyticus. Taxonomy (NCBI): domain Eukaryota; kingdom Viridiplantae; phylum Streptophyta; class Chlorokybophyceae; order Chlorokybales; family Chlorokybaceae; genus Chlorokybus; species Chlorokybus atmophyticus. The sequence goes on from RHPI01001715.1 coordinate 966,880, forward strand.
TGCGAACACTCATGGACAGTATGTTAGCACAGCAAAGACATGAGTTGAGCTAGTAGTAGCAGGTGGTGTGTAGCATAGCAATGCTGTAGTCCATGTCAGAGCTGTCCCCCACCATCAACTCAAACCAGCTGTGTGGAATTGCTGAGCAACTCTGGCTTTGACATATATTAGACTGTATATTAAAATTAGCAGTGCAATCTACTTGGTTTTCAATCACATTCAGGACTTGGCCAAAATGAGAGTATATGTTTCTTCGTGTGGGGTTGAATATTCACTCACAGTCAGGAGTTAGTGCAAAACGTATTGCTTGGTTTTGGAATGGTGTTGAAAATTCACTCAAAGCTAGGACTTACTGTGCATCGTATTGCGTAGTTTCAGATTGGTGTTGAATGTTCACTCACATCTGTGGCATGAAACTGGTGAAGGTTATGAATATACATGTGTGACAAGCTGATCAATTGATTATTCACGGGCAGTTGGGACTTGGTGAGTTTAAGCTGTCTGGTTTTAGCCACAAGCTTATGCCCCTTCATGAATGTTCAGGCAATGTATAGCTGAATATTTAGCAGAGCACATGCTGTGTCCATTCACAATTGCATGCCCTTGAACATTTAATCGACTTTAACCGAATATACGAGGTATACGGGTTTTGAAAGGTGGCATTAATTTATCGCGTGGATATTCACGCGATTTATAGGTAAATGTCGCGATTTCGTTTTGGCAGAGATTGCACAGAATGTACGAAAACACTTGAATATTCACTCGATACAAAGCTGAAACGGTAAATCAAACGAATATTCAGTGCGTTTGCCATGAATTTTCATAAATTCGGGGGTCTTATAATTACCGGTGGGGTATAACCATATATCTATTTTTATTTTCTTTCCGCGGCCGGTATTGGCACAACTCAATTGTGCTAGCACTGGCTGCACATTCTGCGTGCCAGTTCTGGCACAACAAAGTTGTGCCAATGACCGGTACTGGCACAAGCCGTTTTATGCTAGTTCTAAGGACTTTTGGGTCTAGACCCGCTGTGGTGCTTGTTAATAACTGAGTATGCTAAGAGAGCATAATCAGCCGTTTATAAGCATTACACAGCCTCTCATGGTAGCGATTTTGCTACTGTGGCTTAGTCGGTTAAAGTCAGGTTCCACACCCGCAAGGCAGTGCCAGTGCTGGCACAAACGGTTTGTGCCAGTCTTGTACGGCCTGCAGACGCCACGTGTTCGTGACAACTGCGCATGCTGGCTAAGGCGATAGATATTGCAGCGTAGGGTTGGGACGGCGGGTGAAGTGGTGCACATTGTGCTTACTGAGCATAAACCTCTAGGTATGCACGATGTACATAATGCGTATCGCTGATGTAAAGCAATATCACGTTTAAAAATGCGATATTACTTTGAATATATCACATATATCATATACATAAATATACATTATCTGTTCCCCCCTTCTCCCTCTTGTACGCACAAATGGGTACATAAAGCTGTGCTGAGATGGAGTATGCAATTGCTTATAGAAGGTGAAGTTTGGCTAATGGGAGATGTGTTCCCGTGCATATTTTGCATAGTTAGAGTGTGCATGCAGAGCGGTTAATCTGTAGACAGCACAGTGAGAAGTGTGCAGCTTTCTGACGTGCAGGCTTACGTTTTGAGAGAGCTAGGTGACCCGCTGCCTATGTTTTTGTATGCGCTCGTTCATACTCGTGTCATGGCGGCCACCTTGCCTGCACATGCGGAGGCGCGGGGAGTCGCCTATAGCGTAGCTACGCTAACGACACTTTTTGGATGGGACCGCTAGCCCAAGTGGAGGCAGCAGCCCAGGCCTTGGTGACGGCAATGACGGCTGTGGGACTACGCGTGGCACTGCACAAGTCAGCGGCATACAGCTTGGACGAGGCGGTGACGAGAGTGCTGACTTTGTTGGACCAGGTCCGACGCACCAATGGTGGCATTGTTGTACTGGGTGTGCCACTTGGCACGCCGGCTTTTATGGCCGCACACTGCGAGAAGATTGTGTCAGAGACGCGGCCGCTGTGCTGCCCGCCCTGCAATCAGTACTGGATGCACAGGTGGCCGTTCTGCTACTGACCAAGTGTTTGATGGCGCCCGTCGTATTTGGCGTGCATAGCGCGCCCAACACCACTCCGTCAAAGCTCGCCAAGGCGCGCCGTAAATCTGGCGATGGCGCACAAATGCGGCTGACCGGGTGGCTCGGACTGGAGGAGCGTCAGAGGCGCACAACGGCACAGGCGGGTCTGCCGGTTGCGTTGGCGTTGTCGCCATGCGCAGCATAGCACTACATGCGCCGGCGGCTTTTTTTGGAGGGTGGGAGTCGGTGGCGGCGCCCCTAAGTTCACATTTTGTCTCGCCACTGGACATAGAGTTCTCGACGGAGGTCGACAATGTGGAGACCGGTGCCTGTCTGTTCCAGCAGGAGTTGCGAGCAGTTTGTGATTTGTTGCCGCGGAAGGCGCGCCCCCTTATCCCGCCGTTCACGGCCATGGCGCGCACGGTGACTTATATGCTGCAAAAATCCCTCAGCTCGAAGGTGGACGATGCAGTCGTTATGGCATATGAACATGGGGCGACTCTTGACGACAAGGCCCGTCGGATGTCGGCGTCCGGGGTCGATGCAGGCGCGTGGCTGTCGGCGCTTCCCTTTCTTTCGGCGCTCCGCATCTCCGCCGATCTTTTTTGAACGGCCCTCCGCACCCGCCTGGGGTTGCCGCATCCCATGCTAGCGGGCGTCACGCGTTGCACCTGTGGTGTCGTGCTAATGGCGGACGGTGCACACTTGCTGCGCTGCTCGATGGGGAGAGGGCGCACTGCGACGCATGACGCCTTGCGTGATGAGACGTTTGTAATACTACGCGAGGCGGGCTGTATGGTTAGTAGGGACTCCCTAACTAACTCTGCTCGGAGCAGACGGGCTTTAGGCATGTCGCACAATCCGGGGGGACACTTTTGGTGCAACGTTAATGGGAGTTTTTTCAATTTTTATCGCATTTCATGATTTCGTTCAACATTTGAAGTCATCCCACAGCTGTTTATTTACTAGACCTCCACTAACCCGCGTCTGCGGCATAGCAACAAAGTACGCGACTTTTAGGAAGATAATACATAATAGCACGCGTACAGCAAGCAGTTGTTGGTTATACGTTGAAAGTACGCAAAATCGTATGGTATTCAGCTAAAATGGGTCATTTTTTGTAAACTAGCGGTGCGGCTAATTGGGCGGGATTGGGCCTACCGGCCTGCCGAAAGGCCGACATTAAGGCACAAAGACACATCACGCGCACTGAGGGCCATCAGATACGGCACCCGAGACGACTTGCCGGCGTACGGAGCAGCCCGCCTACCTCTCATTGGCGATGCGACGTTTATCAGCAATTGGCCATTCGATTTATGTTACACAGATCTCAACCTTTCAAAGCACATCCCCATATCTTGCAATTGCACAAAGTATATGCGAATGAATCGAAGAATCCATTCTTTATGAGCACAACATGCACGGTGCACATATGCGTTGTACAGTACAGTCCACCCCTGTTAAAAGACTTCGGTTAAAGAGTATAACCCCGCTTGTAGCATACGATTTGAGATCACCAACGATTCTACAGGCAAATGTTAGTGCTTCAGAGAATATGAACAACCGCGAAGAGCATACAAATTCTTATGACATTTTTGCAAGTTTAAGTGTGCATATTCTTAACATCGAGGGAGTAGCGCGTGACGGGTTTGTCATAATGCGTAATGAGTGTGATGGACAAGGCGTGATGGGTACAGTGCAACGCGTAATTAGCGTAATGAGCGTGACGGCATAATAGACGTGACGTAATGCGCGTGATGGGCGTGATGGGCGTATTAAACTGTTTTATAGCATACAGATGCTCTTAATGTATAAGAGCATATTATACTCTTTATTGCCAAGAGCATAACCCCGCCAGGAGCAAACCATCTTGAAGACAAATAGTATGCTCTTAAGGGGGGTAGACTGTACAATAAATGTTTCAATGTTATTAGGTACAACTATGTATCTTAATTATACAGTCTACCCTTTTGTAAGAGCATACTGTTATCCTTAGAAATCGTATGCTCTTGGCAGGGTTATGCTCTTGGCGACTAAGAGCATAATATGCTCTTGAACGTTAAGAGCATATATATGCTATAAGCGCAGATTCATTCCGCCCATCACGCCTATTGGTCGGGCCGGCCTGTCGGCATTCAACCTACATCACACATCCCGCGAGGGCCATCACACGGCACCAGCGATTGCCGGGCTGCGCGGCAGTATGTGCGGCCCGCTTGCTTCTCATTGGCTAGGCGGCGAGAACAAGCGTTACACCGTTAGATCTGCAAAACGATTTTGGCCGTCCAAAGCACATCCAATCATTTTAACGCATGCCAATAAATGTAGAATCAAGGACGGTTCTGCATACGTGGCCGCTTATGGCTGCATGTTGATCATTTTGATGTGTTACAGTAATAATATGCTGCAATATACTGCTTATATGGTGCAACATGGCTAGCAACCTGCAGTTAAGTGTTACAAAACTTAAACTAGCGGTGCGGCTGATTGGGCGGGATTGGGCCGGCCGGCCAGCCGGGAGGCCGGCATTAGGGCACAAAGACACATCACGCGCACTGAGGGCCATCACACACGGCACCCGAGACTACATGCCTGCCGCGCATACCGAGCAGCCTGCCTGCCTCTCATTGGCTATGCGACGTTTATCAGCTATCAGCCATTCGATTTGTGTTGAACAAATCTCAACCTTCCAAAGCACATCCCCATACTATGCAATTGCACAAAGTATATGCGAGTGAATAAAAGAATCCATTCATTTTAAGCACAACATGCACGGTGCACATATGCATCATGCGTGCGTTGTACAGTTCACCCCCGCTAAAAGACTTTGCTCCAAGAGAATAACCCCACTTGCAGCATACGTTCTGGGATCACCAACGATTCTACAGGGTAATGTTAGTGCTTAAGAGAATATGACTAACCGCGAAGAGCATGTTATTTTTCATGACATTTTTGCAAATGTCAGTGTGCGTATTCTTAACACTGAGGGAGTAGCGCGTGACGAGTGTGTCATCAGGCGTAATTAGTGTGATAGACAAGGCGTGATGGGTACAGTGTCATGCGTAATTAGCGTCATGAGCGTGATGGCATAATACGTGACATAATGCGGGTGATGTAATGGGCGTGATGGGCTGCTTTATAGCATACAAATGCTCTTAATGTTTAAGAGCATATTATGCTCTTTTTAACGCCAAGAGCATAACCCCGCCAGGAGCAAACTATCTTTGAAAACGAACAGCATGTTCTTGAAAGGGGTAGACTGTACAATAAATGTAATTAAGTACGTACCACTTTGTACCTTAATTGTACAGTCTACCTCGCTATAAAAATCACGTGTATCTTTCATTTTATCAACGGGGAAATTCTCTTGGCATTTACAATAATATATACTGTTTTATTTATTACATAATATATAATTTACTGACAGGGGTATTGCAAAATAACCGTAAGCCACGTCATTATGTTTTAACGTGGCATAAATTAAGTTAATAGTAGTCAATATTAAATCAATTATGTAACTATATATGAGTCTTGTAATATGTGTATGCTTATAAATTTTAAAATAAACATGCCGTTAACGAGGTATTCCCTCGTAATAAGACTGAGCTCACACAGAATACTAACCCTTCGTTGTAGTCTTATAGCGCACAAACTACTCCCCTATCGATGATATTGGCCTGTACAAGCATTGGATTTTTGCAAATCTATGATCTCAACGGGTTTATTTTCATAAACCGAAGTCTTTTAACGGGGGTAGACTATATAGTTTACCTTTTTGTAAGAGCATACTGTTATCCTCAAAAATCGTATGCTCTTGGCGACTAAGAGCATAATATGCTCTTGAACGTTAAGAGCATATATATGCTATAAGCGCAGATTCATTACGCCCATCACGCCTATTGGTCGGGCCGGGCTGTCGGCATTCAATTTACATACATCCCGCGCTATGGCCATCACACGGCACCCGCGACTGCCGGGCTGCGCGGCAGTATGTGCGGCCCGCCTGCTTCTCATTGGCTAGGCGGCGAGAACAAGCGTTACACCGTTCGATCTACCTAAACACGATCATGGCCGTCCAAAGCACATCCAATCATTTAAGCGCATGCCAATAAGTGTAACAATAAGCACAATTCTGCATACGTGGCCGCTTATGGCTGCATGTTGATAATTTTAATGTGTTACATTAATGATATTGATAAACATGCTGCAATATGGTGCAATATGGTGCCATATGATTAGCAAATGCTGTTAATTGTTTTAAAACTTAATAATCAACGTAACGTTCACGCCACGGTACGTGCTGCGATATACAGTATATAATGCCGAGGTTATGACCGTCAAAATAATGCTAACCTGAATTACCTTAACGTTAAGATTCAACTAAACGAAAAATTGCATCGTTAGGCCACCATTTGGTCACGCATGACATTGATCAAATGGGATCGCAACGGTGACAACAGCCAGTTGCTCAAAAAGGCAGCGAAATAGCCAATCATTGCCAAGATGCTTAAAAGATGCTGAAGAATATCTCAGCGGCAACCGCTTACCAACGGCGACCCAAAATTGCTAGGGATTTGGTGCAATTGCGGCACAACTAGTGGTTAAAACGGCCGCGTTTTTGGCGGTACGAGGTCGGGGCAGGCCCCATACCCCAAACACATGCCGCCACTACTCACCCTCGTTCTAACTGATCCACTCTACCCTTAACGCTAATTGATTACACGCTATAGTTACTGCGTCATCAAACATGGTCAACGGCCGAACCAACGTAACATTCACGCCACGGTACGTGCTAACATATATAGGAAGTAATGCCAAGGTTACCACCATCAAATAATGCTAACCTGGATTACTTTAACGTTAAGATTCAATTAAACAAAAAATCCGATCGTTAGGCCACCATTTGGTCACGCATGAATTTGATTAAATGGGATCGCAACGGTGACGACAGCCGTTGCTGAAAACTATCTCAGCGGCGACTGCTTGCCAACAACGGCGACCCAAAATTGCTTGGGATTCGGTGCAATTGCAGCACAGTTAGTGGTGACAACGGCCGCCGTTTTGGCGGTACGAGGTCGGGGCAGGCCCCATACTCTAAAGACATGCCGCCACTACTCACCCTCGTTCTAACTGATCCACTCAACCATTTCACGCTAATTGATTACAAACTATAGTTACGTAACTAGTATACTGCGTCATCAAACATGATCAATAGCCAAATGACCGCAGATAGCGTAGCAAACGGCCTTCGGTGACGTGCCGCGCGCGCGACCTGTCACGCGGCAGGGTAGGTCGCGGCAGTGCCGTGCGACCCACCTCACCTATCAGCACTGCAAGTAATAAAGCATCTTACAAGAATGTGTTATGATATTACGTAATAACATGTTATGTAAAGCATTACCATTAGAAATGACTTTGATCATATCATAACATTGCTGGATTAAACACTGTATTATAACATGGGCAACTCATTGTGATGTACAATGAGTTGCCCATCACTTGTTAGCACACATATCGCATTAAACGATATTAATAGTTATTAATATTACGCATGAATACGATGTGAAATACGTACTGGCTGACGTATTGTGAAAAAACTACGAAAACATACGCGTACTTTGCCATACCATGTACTAGTACACGTAGGGTAAAGTGCCCTAATTTCGGGCAGTGACCTTATTTCGGTCACGCCTGTTTTTTGGCTGCTGTAAGCGCTGTGGGCCGTCGATCGCGGTGAGGGTTTAGGAGCTGTTAGATGTGGCTAACGCGCGTCTACTGGTTCAAACCCCATCCCGTTTGACCAAGTAGAGCGGCAGATTTGAATTTTTGAAAATAATTAGTTTAGGTAAATGCTGAGTCATCGTCCTTAACTGTTATAACTTTTGGCTGTGAACAAGTTTTGAAGTGCGGTTTGTTGCTGTGTGTTAGTTTAGTAATGATGAAGCAACTTCTTTCAAAGTTTTATGCTGATTGGATAAGAATTGAGAAACTTAATATGTCACCCCTCCAAGTGTCGCCGTAACATTTTTAAGAGTTGGTGAAGGCGATAACTATTGAGTGGCGCGGGCTTTTAAGTTGAGGTTTTTCGCATTGTTTTGGTTAGTACGTAAGGCTGCTTATCATAAAGTTTCAGCTTAGTTAGATGAGTAACAAAAAAATTAATGTGCCACCCCTACCGCAACAATCGTAAAGTGCAAGCTTGTGCAAGTTGTATGAGTTAGCATCTGGACGGTGGCTTGCTGTTGTGGTTGTGTTAGTGTTGCGAGGCAAGCATAGGAGCGGTGGGCTTGCAATGCACGCGTGCAAGTGAGGTGAGCAGGGTGGAGGGCACACGGGGGTAGTGAGAAACAAAGTTGCATTCAAGTTTACAAGCAAAGCGCCTATGCCAACTCAGGTACGTTGCACTATGCTATGCCTATGCTATGCTCTTTTACCGTTTGGCTGAGACCAAGGTGTTATCATTGCCAAGTTGTTGTTGCTGTTGCGGCATTTCATCGTGCCTTATACAGTCAGGCATTGTGCTGCTCATAGGTGAGGAAACGGGTTACCAACAAGAGCGTGCAGCAGCGACTAAAAGAGCTGCAGAGCAAGCCCAAGAGGGGACCATACATGAACAGGAAGGCCCGGGAGCAGCTGCTGCCTCAAGTAGAAGCTGCCATCCAAGCTGTGCAGCAAGGGTGCATGAGCGCACGAGTTGCAGCCAGGGAGGTGGGGCTGCCAGAGTCCATCTTTCAGGACTATGTGGAGGACCCTGCCCGTGCGCAACAATACAAGTAAGCTGCAGTGCAACACACTCACTACTATCCTGCAGGGGGGCAGGGAGACCTACCTTGCTACACGATAATGAAGAGATGAAGCTGGTGGAGCTGCTGACTTTCAAAAACGGCATAGGTTGTGCCACGACAAAGTATGATATTCAACTTCACGATGCCAAGCAACTCTGCTACGACCCCAAAAAAGACCAGTTCAAGGATGGCATACCTGGCAAGAGATGGGTGAGGAGCTTTATGAAGAGGCATAAGTTAAGCAAGAGAAAAGCAGAGCCAATGGACGCCAGCAGGAGGACGTCCTTCAAGCGATGGATAGTGAAGGACTACTTCAAGCGTTTGAAGGAGGTGCTGGAGGTGATGAAGATTGGGCCTGACAGGATCATATCGTGTAACGAGATAGGAATTGAGCCTGATTTTACCTTGAAGAACACCTGGGTCATAGTGAAGAGGTGAGTGAGGTGTGTGAGATGCTGGTTGTGCAATGCATGCACAGTGCTGACTAACACCTACCTATGCAGCAACTCGAAGTTTGCTCAACAGGATGTAAGCGGGGCAAGACAGCATATTATGTTGATGGCGGCTGTGACAGCTGCAGGGTACGCTACTCCACATACAGCAATCCTGGCAGGCAAGCATTTGTATTCTGAACGGGGAGAAGCATTCAATCTGCCTGGTGCCAGCCTAGGTTGCCAGGAGAATGCATGGATGACCACGGAGCATTTCGCCATTTGGATCGACCACCTGCAAATTAACATGCCTGGGAGCATTAGTCCTTTTTACTCGGCTCTCCTGATCTGTGATGGCCACGTTAGCCGATAATGTGTTGACACAATAGACATGTGCAAAGAGATGGGGTTGGAGATCATTGTGCTGCCACCCCACACGACACACAGACTGCAGGTGCTGGACGTTGCATGCTTCAGCAGCTTCAAGTCCGTGTACAAAAAGGAGTATCAAGCCTGGCTCAAGACACACAGCAAGGTTAGACGGCTGCCTAACGAGGACTTCTTGAGCATGCTTGTGCCATGCTTCGTGCAAGGGCTGAGCGCCCATAACATACTCAGCGGGTTTAACGCATGCGGTGAGCACCCTGCTGCAGTATACTTACACATGCATGTGCATGCTGGCATGCAGTGTGACTGATGCATGCTTGTGCGTGCAGGGATATCAACATTGGACGACACTGCAGTGGACAAGTACTCACCCCCAGAGCCGTCTAAGGGGCTGCTTGACGTCCTGGAAGAAGCCATGGAAACCGACCAACCAGATGCAGAGCCAGAGGAGGAGGAGGCTTGTCTGGATCAGGGTGCTTCAGCTGCCAAATCCAGTGCTCCCCCACCTAAGAAAAAGAAAAAGACTGGTATTAGGCCATGCACAGCAGAGTGGCTGACACACGAGGACATTCACGACAGGCAATACCAGATAGAAAAGGAGCGTAGGTTGGGAAAGGAAGCTATAAGAGAGAGGAAGGAAGGCCCCTCTAGCAGCATTGGAGCGCACTGCTGCAGCTGCCGAGAGGGCTGAGGCAGCTGCTGCTCGCAAGGAAGAGTTAGCTCGCACAACAGAAGCAGCAAAGGCAAAGAAGGAGGCTAGCAAGCAAGCAAAGGCAGCAGAAGCAGCAGCACGACAAGAGGCACAAGCACAAGCAGCTAGACAGGAGGCAGCAGCAGCAAGACAACAGCAACAAGCGCACCGCCCACTCACTGCAGGAGAGCAGCGAGCCAAGATAAAACAAGAGGCCATTGACATTCTCGGCAGATGGAATTGGGATGCATGCTCATGGGACAGTGAACGTCATGAACCCTTTGTGGAGTGGGCGGAGTGGCAGCTGTACCGCCTGTACAATGGCTGGCCCAGTGCCGCAGGCAAGCAAGCTGGCGCCAGGTGGCGTGCATACCGTGAGACTCACCCTAGACCCCCTCTGCCCCCTAGTACAGAGGCATACGACTCAGACTAGACTAGCTTAGGCCTATGCTTGACGCAAACAGCTGTACACAAACCATGCTGATGCTTACAACACCCACACCCATGTGCTTACCATGCATGCCGCTGCTGTCGCCGCCCACCTCGCCTACTGGCATATGTGCCTGCATCCTGCCTCGTTTGCTGACAGCTTTCTCCCGCCACAAAAAGGCGGAAAAAGGTTGACAGCCGCCTCACTGTGGCGGGAGCAGGCAGCTGTCAGAGCCAGCAAGGCCATCACCCTACATCCGCCACACCACGGTGATGGCTGACGGCATTCTGCCTGCTACACAGGCAAATGGGTGACCGAAATAAGGTCACGGGTCAATTTGACCTGCTGGGGATTACACATGCCCACTTGGCGCGCCATACCTACTGCTATACTGGTCAGAATTTACGTAAAAAATATATACGTGTAGCTAACTTGATAAGCTACACATCACTCACTAACATCACCGCCAAAAAACAAACAGCCTGCTAGCTATAATAGGTCAAACCTTATTTGCCCGAAATTAGGGCACTTTACCCTAACATCACCGCCAAAAAACAAACAGCCTACTAGCTATGATAGGTCAAACCTTATTTGCCCGAAATTAGGGCACTTTACCCTACTGCGTACTTTGTAACTATGGTCTGCAGGTCCTCCGCCTCAAGGCGGCAAGATCTAAATGTAGTCACCCTATTTCCTGTGTTTCAGGACAGGAAACTGAGTGAAGTCAGGCCACCAGCGCGGGGCTATCTTTTTCCGAGCTGGCACGAGGCCGCGCAGCCTGAAAGAGATCCTCGCAGCCGCGTTCTCTGAGAACGCGGTGACACCACTGGCTTTCTTCCGATGTCAGATCACGCACCTCCCGTCAAATGATTGATCGACACTCCGAAGGACGGAAAAAGTTACCACAAACGCATGATAACCAGCGTCGACCTCTGCACAGTTGAGGGCGGACGGACTCCGAGGGCCGCAATTAGGCCAAGTCCCATAATTACATAGTCCCCATGTCCCCGCCAAACGTGCCCACCAGGCCGAGGGTTTTACGGTCGAGATGGGGCCTTTGACCAGGCGACCCTCTAACCGACGGTTCAGATGCTCCCAACCGCCTCCAAGAGCGAGAAACGAGAATAAATCTGTTGAAAGCGGCGGAGGATTTATTTATAATGAAACCGCTATACCCAATCATGCTTTATTTCCGTCCATTTTCCAACCAGAAAGGGGATGCGTAAATCGGGGGCTTGGTCGTCAGCACGCACATGGCTCCTCGCTGACGTGCATGCCCACACCACTAGCCTCAAGCTCACGTCTCCAAGCTTGCGGCTGGCCAACACACACATAGCACAGCGCAGCACTGCTTTGGCTTCACCAGCCAAGCGGCTTGTCAGTGTGTGTCAAAGCGGCGGCGGTGGTGGTGGTGGCGTCTGTAAAGAGCTTGTTTGCTTGCTCGGTGGTAGGTCGCAGCTTGGGTTAGCTAGTGCGGCAGGGCTTGCCAGCTGTTGAGCGAAGCATGCTTGGCGAGTGCCGAGGCTTGTTGAGGTTGTCGTCCTGAGGTAGCTGGGTCGTCGGGGTCGTCGGGTTTGAGCTGGTCAAGGAGGAGGGGAGCATAGAGCAGCAGGCGCTCAGCACTGTCTGCTTCGCTGCGTGCCGGTGCAATGGCTGTGTTGCTCACAGAGCTGGACGTGGTGCGCACCGCTGCCACTGGTGGCAGCGAACCCATGGACACGGCTGCTGCTGGTCAGTGTTGACAAAACAGCTGTGTGACTGTGACAATTGGGTTGACTGGCACCGGCAGTGAGCAATCCCTACACAATTGCTTATCTTAGCCACGGAACGCAGCTCACGATTGCTCGGTGCTGGCTGTTGCTTGCCACTTGTGCGTCCACTGTCATGGTCATCCGCTCGGTTGCGATCCACGCGCTGACCATGACGTTTTGCTTGGAAACGTCCTTGCGTTGACCTTGCAGCATTGTTTATCGGCATCACCTGCTGACCTTGTAACATTGCTCACTTACGATTGACTTACGGTTGCAGAGCATAGCGACGGTAGTGCAAGCGACACCGAAAAGGTACCATGCTTGTGACCTATGTAGTTCTTGTTTGATGTTTTTCTTCTTCTTCTTCTTCTTCTTCTTCTTCTTCTTCTGTGCCAAGCTGTGTGGATCGTTACTTGGTTTTCAATAGCACAGTGATATGGCTTGCGTCGTTGGCTACTGTGACAGCTGCTCAGCAATGTTGCGTGCTGATGGTGACTGTATTGCATTTGGGACAGGATGTTTGCTGGATCTGCCTTCAGCATGAAGATGCGCTTTGCAGAGAGAGTAGCAACGGTGCTCAACCTCAAGGGGAGAACAAGCCAGCGAGGCGTTGGCGGGTGCGCTAACTTACAACATACCCAATATTGCTCAGAGCATCTGGAATGTTGTCAACGTGCTTTTAGTGTAATTGCACTGAAACACCCCGCACATTCAACAAGTCGGTTTCAAAGTAGTGAAACCTTTTTCTGCAGGAGCCACTGGTGAGCGGCACATGCAAGTGTCCACGCCACGTGCACATGCGGTGCCTGGCGCAGTGGCAGCTGCGTTGTGCAGGAAAGCGTCAGGAGACGCATTGCCAGTTCTGTGACTCGCAACTGCCGGACTGGAGAACAACTCTTCTGGATCCGGCCTTCATTGGTCGCAACATTGGCATTCCGGTTACATCGAGCGCCATGCAATGCGCCGTTATGAATGTTACCTTTCAAGGGCAGCGCTACTCCTTCCCAGCGTCCACTGGCTCTGATGGACTCACATCCTTTGTGCAGCAAGTCCGCAATGCGTGCAGTAAGTTCGCAGATTTGTGATGTGACAGTCCTTGAGGACTGCAGTGAACCCAGCTATTTGCTCCTTGTTCACATATCAATACGAGTCTAACTCTCCAGTTGCTATAATTTGTGTGACCTACTGGCCTAACTGGCTACGATTGGCTTGCAGGTCTCCCCACGGATGTAGATCTGGACATGGAGTTCAAGTGCATCGACCCAATCAGCGGCTTTCCACTGACACTGCGTGGGATGGGTGCATTTGACACTGCTGTGCGCTGTGCGGCTATCAACGCCTTTTATCGGGAAATGCGCTCTGCAAACGCCAGTGCAGCAGCTGCACGGGTATGCTATTGATCTAGCTTGTTCTGTCTAAGTCCAAACAGTGTTGAAGACATACAGTTCTGATTGAATTTGCTGCTGGATAGGCGGCGTCCAGCGCTGCAGCAGTGGCAAGCGAGACGAGTCAACCACTGAACAATGCCGCTAGCGACATGACTGCTGCTTCGTGCGCTGAGCAACAACAGGAGCAACCTCCACAACCTGTTACTGGCCAGGGACGACGCGGACGAGAAGGACTGGTCTCTCCTACTTCTGGTACTGACATTGCTTGCATGCTACAGACACGATTACTGCAGCATGACATTTTGTTTGCCTGCAACCGATAAACAGGCTTCATGATGTAATGGCCCCAATTGGCGCAGTGACAAGTTGCCTAATGCTTTTCACTTGGTACAGGCCGGTTCTCCAAGCTGCAGCGGCGGCTGAGGAGGTCATAGATCCACACACAGTGGGTTGAGTTGTACACTAGTTGTTGACACAGCGGCTGAGCTTGCATGGGCGATGTCACAGGCATGCTTCCATGCAGCCTGCCAGCGTGTGTCCTGCTAATCTGGCCTCCTCACATGCACACCTATCATGACGAGAGAGGCAACCCAGCCCTGGCACTTGACTTCCCACTTCGTTGCGCATATCTAGGATGTTGTTCGCGGACCCGCAGGCCAATTGGAGGCCATATTATGGGTGATTGCTCTATTGTACTTGCGCCCAGCCACAGCAAGGCTGCAAGGTTGCTCGTACACTTGCGGCACGCTTAGCTTTGTGTCGTGGCTATCCTCTTACGGACAGGTCGTAGCATGGTGTATGACATAATTTGCAGATGGTGCGCGCGCATTTGCGCGCATCAAACACACTGAATAAAGGGTTTTGGGTATGCTGCATGTCTCACACTTGCACTTTGCGTGGACTTCATACTTGTTGCGAATACAGCCGGGGAATGGTGCCAAGCAGCCATGCGACGGACAAATTGACATGGTTTGATCGTAGTGGCGGCTTAAAGTCAACAAGTGTCTGAGTTGTAAGTTCTCCCTTGGGCCCAGCAGCCTAATTGATTGCTTCCATGCCTCTATGCTTGTGACTGCTACTTGCATTGCTTGCTAGGACATCTTCCCACAGATTGTGCCTCGCGCAACTTTTATTGTGCGTGTGTGGTGCTGCAAGTGCGACTACATCAAGCTGAAGAGTGCCGCACACACACGAGAGTGATACGTACTGGTGTATGAAGACCTAATTATAAGCTACATGTCGGCATGCATATGGTGTGCCGAAAGCATGGTGACCTGCAATCAACGGCAGTCACGTCAGACAGTCAGACCATGCACTTAATCATACAACCGCCGGGCTAATCGTTCTCACCTACGCATCACACGCTACTCGCTAAACTAGTTTTGCTGCCTATCCCGATCAGTCATGCATGCATGTAGGCTTGGTTGTCACCTGCCACAACCGCCAAAGCATGGCATCTGCGTCCACTCCACACCATGTCGAGGACGACCAGTACACTCCCCCCGCCGCCGCTCCCAACCATCGCCGCTGCAACTGCTGTCGTATGCAGCAATACTGCGCACACTAGCGCAGCAGCGTATGTGTGCTAGTTTACACATACGCTGCTGCGCTGTTTGTACACATGTTGCTGAATATTGTATACATCAAGATTACTACAAATTTGCAATGGCGACATCTATGAACAGTCTAATGCTCATACTACTCATAACAACCCTTTATTACCGCAGGAAATCAAACACAAGATGTAACTTGGATGTAACTTGGATTGAGACTGAAAGGTAATTAACCAAGGGGATTAAACAATCAAGCTTAATGGTATGTGTTTTCGTTTATGAACATGTATGAAGGGACAGGGATAGGGATAGGGATAGGGATAGGGATAGGGGTAAGGGTAGAGGTAGGGGTAGTGTGATAGGGAGACGGATAAAGATAGGGGTTGGGATAAGGGATAAGCATTAGCATATGTAGGGATGGGAATAAGGTTACCGATGTGGATAGAAATGGAGGTAGTGTGATATTGATAAAGATAGTACTAATACTAACGGTAGGGATAAAGGGTAGGGATAAAGGGTAAGCATTGTGATGTGGATAGGGATAAGGATATGGATATGGGTAGGGGTTGTTTAATGGAGAAGGGATAAAGATAAGGGAAGGGATATGGATAGGCAACGCGATAGAGACATCGTTGGAGGTGACTATTCGGACAAGGGATAGGCATATGGGTAGTGGTAGTGTGATAGAGATTGGTGTAGGGAAAGTGGATGAGGAAAGCTGTTGGGGTATTACCAGTAAACGGTTACCATTGAATCAATAATAAAGTAATAATAGGGATGTGAATAGGAACGTCCATTCTAATCTTTATTCATATCCTCATCTGTATCCTCATCACTATCTCCATCCCTTTTTTTATCCATGTGACCATTGATATATTCACACCCTATACAAAATAAATAGCTCGGTTGCTATTCATTCAACCATATTAAACTATGTGTTATTCTCATATCAAACTTATCAATATAAGTACTTATAAGTAGTATCCTTTGCCATATCTCTATCCTTATCACTATGACTATCCTGATCCCAATTACCATCACGACATCAAGTTCACACGCCAACTACCGTGTTTACTTCATCAGAGTCCCCCCTCGAATAAAGTCCCCATTAAAGCATTGTTTTCGAATCATTTCATCCTTAATAGAGGAGGGGGAGGACTGTATAAAAGTGGGGACATAAATGGAGTGAATACGGCAGGGTACCGAGCGGAACACACGGCGCTATCCCTACCGTATTTACCCTAACACAGTCCCCCCCTTTTTATACAGTCCCCCCCTCGATTTTGCTGAGGGGGACTGTGTACGGGGGGGGACTGTGTTACAGTAGGGGGGACTGTGTTGTGTAGCTGGGCGCAGCACAGTCCCCGCCCATGATACGTCATCCAACCTTCAAGTTACGCCCATGGTCGTAATTGGGATTTTCTGGCGCCGAAACAGCGGCGTTAGGGTTGTTGAGCTGGTTGGCGAGGTTGTTGAGGTGGGGCGGCGGTGAACATGGTGGGGGCGAGAGCTGCAAGGCATGCAGCGCGCAACCGCCTGGAAAGAGAAGCTGCTGCTGCCAAGGAGGCTGCCAAGATAGTTGCTGAGGCGGCAGCCAAGGCACGTGAGGCGGCCGCCAGGCTTGCGACAGAGGCGGCAGCAGAGCAGCTGGACGCCGGTGGTGAGCGGCCCACCGGCGTCCAGAAGCGCGTCAATGCTGCCCGCACCAACAACGGGCGCAATAGGAGGTACAAGCGGCGAGCATTCACATGCCACCAAAAGGTATGTTTATGCAATGTGCTTTGTGTATTGGTAATAATGCATGCTGTTACTGCTCAGCACAATCAGCGTGTGCATATGCAAGTTTGCTTAGCAGTGTTGTGTGCTGTGTGTACTTGTGACAATGCATGCTATCACTGCTCAGCACAATAAGGGTGTGCATTTGCACGTGTACTTAGCTGTGCTGCGTGCTGTGACAATGCATGCACGCTCACACACTTGCATGCACGTGACGCATGTGTATGCGTGCATGCACTGTTGCTGCGTGCTATGTGTCTGGCTGGCGTGACCAACAAAGTGTTACATGGCAGCGCAAGTTCATTGACATTGCCAAGCATCTTGGCATTAAAAGAACCGAGCGCACGGCATCCACGCCAAGAGCTTGCGGAACTGGCTTAAGCTTAAGAGCTAGAGATCAAGTCTGCATGTGCAAGTGATTGTAGGCTAAAGGGTGGCGGGAGGACACTCTCAATTCCAGAGCTTGACACTCTTGTGTACAACTACATTGTTGATAAGAGGTCGCGTGGGTTGGGAGTGACACAAGGCATGATCATGATGCTGTGCTGCGTGCTGTGACAATGCATGCACGCTCACACACTTGCATGCACGTGACGCATGTGTATGCGTGCATGCACTGTTGCTGCGTGCTATGTGTCTGGCTGGCGTGACCAACAAAGTGTTACATGGCAGCGCAAGTTCATTGACATTGCCAAGCATCTTGGCATTAAAAGAACCGAGCGCGAGCACGGCATCCACGCCAAGAGCTTGCGGAACTGGCTTAAGCAAGAGCTAGAGATCAAGTCTGCATGTGCAAGTGATTGTAGGCTAAAGGGTGGCGGGAGGACACTCTCAATTCCAGAGCTTGACACTCTTGTGTACAACTACATTGTTGATAAGAGGTCGCGTGGGTTGGGAGTGACACAAGGCATGATCAGGGTATGTTTATGCATGTGGTACACTTGTGTTTGCATCAAGGGCTGCACGCACTTGCACGCACACACGCACGCGCACAGCTGCACCACTCTAGCATGCACACGCACACGGAGCTGAACCATGCACGCACGCACACGCACACGCACTCCCGCACGCACACGCACGCGCACACGCACACACATGCACGCAGCTGCACACACACTCACGTACATGGCTGCACCACTCACGCACGCATACACACACGCACGCAGCTGCACACACACACTCACGTACATGGCTGCACAACTCACGCACGCATACACACACGCACGCAGCTGCACACACACACACTCACGCACGCAGCTGCGCCAGCTGCACACCCACGCACCACTCGCACACGCACACGCAGACGCACGCAGCTGCACACACACACGCACTCACACGCACGCAGCTGCACCACTCGTGCCCGCACTCATGCACCCACACGCACACGCACATGCACACGCAGACGCACGCAGCTGCACACACACGCATTCACACGCACGCATCTGCACCACTCGCGCCCGCACTCATGCACGCACACGCACACGCACGCACGCAGCTGCACACACATGCACACACATGCAACAATGCACTGCACACGCACGCGCACACGCACACGTATCTCAAGGGCACAACCACACACACGCACGCTGGTACACTCAGCAAACGCACACACCAGCACTTCAATAGCTCAATCAACATGCATGTGTGCAGCTGGAGGCCAAGCGGCTAGTTGCTGAACACAACGCCAACCTCAATGATGATGGCGATAAGTGGCAGTTGAAGGCCTCCCTCAATTGGGTGGTGCGCTTCATGGCGCGCCATGATCTTACTGTACGGGCACGCACTAAAGTAGGTCAGAAGCTCCCTCGTGATCTCGCACAAAAAGTTGAGGGCCACCGCATGTTCATTACCCTCATGAAGGAGCGGCACAAGTATGCCTCCAGTCAGGTCGTCAACATGGATAAAGTTCCAGTCACGGTGGACATGCCCGCGACTCGCACGGTCAACCAGCAAGGCAGCCGCACTGTCACCATGAAAACAACAGGTGAGGCATGCATGCGCATGCAATCATTGCATGCTGATTCTGGCACAACACAACACATGTATGGCCTGGCCTCACACTCATTAAGCAGGCAACGAGAAGAAAAACATTACCGTGGTGTTGGCCTGTGCAATGGACGGCACCAAGCTACCGCCAGTCGTCATTCTAAAGCGCAAGACTCTGCCTTCTGATTTGATTATACCAGATGGTGTGGTGGTGTGGGTGAATGAAGCGGGCTGGATGGATGAGGCACACACGTGTGAGTGGGTCGAGGCGGTGATGCGCAAGCGGCCAAAGCGGGTTTTTGGCACGAGAGCGCTGCTTGTCTGGGATTCCTTTTCAGCACACATGTGTGAGTCCGTGAAAGCAGCAACGCAGGCTGGCGGTATCGATCAAGCTGTCATTCCGGGTGGGTGTACGCCTATTCTTCAACCTTTGGATGTAGGGGTGAACAAGCCTTTCAAGGACATGCTTCGTGCAAAGGTGAGTTGCTAAAATGTGCATGTGCTGATGTTGTGAGGAGTGCACAACTCACACGCTAGGTTGCATGTAAGTTTGTGTGCGTACCACCTGGGTGAGCTGCTCCTGGGTAAGATTGCAATAACGGTTGTCATCTTAGGTTGTCAGTCATGATTAACATTGTGCTTTGTTGGTGTATGCAGTGGGCGTTGTGGATGGCAGACCCAGCCAACCATTCCTACACTGCAGGCGGCAACTTGCGGCACGCGGACTGGTCAACCGTAGTGTCGTGGGTGCATCAGGCTTGGGAGGAGTTGTCAGTGCAGACCATCATCAATGCGTTCAAGAAGGCGGGCGTGTGTGAAGCTGATTGGACCCCGAAGCAGGTCGTTGATGACAATGCGGACAATGTCGTCGATGTAGATGAGTTGCCGCTGGAGGTACAGGAAGAGCGTGTGATCTCAGAGTTGGAGAAGTTGCGTGTGCGCGATGAGGCCAATGCTTCAAGGGCTAACCATATCGAGCTGTCCAGTGATGAGAGCGAGCTTGATAGCATGTGTACTAGCAGTGATGATGATGCACAGGAGGATGATGGTGATGACTCTGATGATGATCTTGTGTAGTGAGAGATTACTTGTGTTGGATGTTGTTGCTAGCATGTGTGATTCCCTCGCACGCACGCGCGCGTACGCACACACGCACGCACACACGCGCGCGCGCGCGCGCGCGCACACACACACACACACACACGCGCGCGCGCGCGCACACAGCAAGCAGCGCGCGTTATATGTCAATACAGTCCCCCTCAAGGAGAATACTAAAATGGGGGGGGACTCTAAGGTCAAAACACAGTCCCCCCCCCCCCCCAAATTTGCCGGGGGGGACTGTGTTCCAGGGGGGACTGTGTTGGGGTAAATACGGTATCCATGTTGCACTATCAAACTATAAAGAAACTTACGCCGACTTTATGGTACCACGCGGAACGGCAGCGAAAAAACGACGCACATGCAGCGGGCGCCGATCGGCGCTGCAAGGCAACACCTTTCAAATGCCTTGTTGCGCAATGCATCGACATAGTCGATATTTGACAAACAACGACGTAAATGAAACGCCGACAAAGTCGGATACCCCTAAACATTGACAGCCTAATAAGGCAAGTGCATTATTGCCTGTGTTAAGTGATCGTAGCCCATAACATAGACTTCCCATGCATCCTCGTTAATGGGATTCTCCGCAAACACCCCCTACGCTAGAGGCAAGAAAACGTTGCGGAGTTCGATTAATTGTAATTGACTGCTACATCTACTAAGTGTCAACCATACATGTGTGGGTGGCAGGCTGTCGCAAGCATGATCGCCAACCAAATGATGATTATCTTTCATCTATTGTTCTTGGGGGTTTGAGCCAGCCCATGTTGCTATTGTGCTCGATTGTTATTATATGCTCGACGATGTGTACACATTGTTGAACTCTGAGCTGCTTTTCAAAAATATGCGCACATTTTGCCTTCTTTTGTGATATCATACATGAGGGCACTTGCATGCTCTCTTTGTTGATACTAAATATCTTCCTTGCATGATGTTGCATTCAATAGCTCGTACACATTGTGTGTTTATTATGTATCAATCACATGTTGTGTAGTATTAATGCTATGTATGCATGCCAATAAACAAACTTAATTCGTTTAAACCCAATTAACAAGATTCCTCGTCAAATAACATGCTTTTAAAAACATTGACTATGATAAACTATATCGTAATAATGTAGCTTAAATGAACACCGCAACTCCCTCGGCAATGTGTAACATAGCTTACAAGTTATCTTGTTTTTGTTCATCGTAATGTTATACGTTAGCTGCAGCAAGCAGCAAATCCAATGCATACACCATATTCTTGTACCTTAACCTATCTGTGTCATTGTTGCTTGAATATTTCTGAAAAATGCATTTTAAGCAAACACTCTCAAACTCACATACGTAGGCGTTGAAGGCTTATACCATTATACAAGCACCTCAATTTACGAACATTTAAGTGTGGCATACTGCAATAAGTAAGCCATTATTATAAGTTGTCCATTTAAACATTCAGCATCACGCAAATTGAATTTAATATGCGGTCAAGTCTTTGCGTTGCCTTGATTTTATTATATTTAAAGGCTCCTAAAGTTTGTTTAACACAAAATGTGTGTAATGTACGTCTAATCTAAGTACAGTGCAATAATACAATAATAATATACATGAACATCTATGACTTTTCCTTTATTTTCATAACTATTCACATCGAAGTTTGGCCCAACCCTAACCACACATGACACTTCGTAATTAAATGTGTGGGCCTCAAAATACCAGTAACGAGATCTTACCTCCCGCTAATAAAAACCGTTTTTCTGATTGCGTTTACGCGAATCACAACCCACATTTGCATTATTCATACCCATAGCAACACGACCATGCCATTCGCTTGGCTATGCTATTGTCATTAGCCAGCACCACGACACGATAAACACTGCAACACTGTGAAATGGGTTAAATAAGGGCATCGTGATTTTGAAGGCAGCATGCACACTTGTGCTGGCACAGTGCGTGCAAGAGACACAATGTACTTCAGAGGAAAGGATTCGGTGCATACGCTATAAAAGCTAGCAGTAGCGCCCCCCCCCCCCCCCCCCCCCCNTATAGAAGGAGATTGGAAGTATGAAGTGGAGGGTATAATAACCCATAAAGGCCGGAAAGGCAGATCTCCCAGTTACTTTGTGAAATGGAAGGGTCATCCGTTCGAAGCATGTGAATGGGTTGACGAACCTAACATGCGATCACCGCTTCTGATAAAGAAATATTGGAGGGAGCTAACGGTTGCCCAAAGATGAAGTCCAGGTAGGTCCATTTTCTGAAAATATATATTATCCGCCTTTAGAAGTAGTTCCACGTTTTGACCTATCAAGTTACTGATCATGGCTTGTTTACCTAGGTTGGAAAGCGTGGAGAAAGAAATTAAGCAGAGACGCTCAATAACTAAGGGGGGGCATTGTTACGGCCTAGCTATTACAGCTGGTCATGTACAGTGTATATATAAGTTTAATTACCAAAAGACAAAAGTTTAATGAACCTTGGTTGGATTATCTTGGTTTGTTATACAAGCTTTGAATGCGTGTGTTTGTGTTTGAGCTTTAACACAAGTGCAATGCATCGCTAATTATAGGCCTAGCTAGTTAGAGCATTTGCATGCATCTAATTAGAAGTGGTTGACTAGGAATTACCCTATTCATGAATGTATGGGCGTCTTGAGTAGGAAGATAAAAGCACATGGCTCTAGTATAATGATTTATTAACGCGATGTGGGCTTATGGGGCCAATCGCGTGAAACATCATAGGAATAAGCACGTGTAATTATAAGGTTCATTTAGGCCACTCCAAGGCGGCTTATTTGGATCAGATGAATAGAGCGAAGTAGCCTACCTTAGGGTGAACAAAAAGGACTTCGCGAAATGAGTTCGCGAAGGGATTGATTCACCTGCGAAGTGAATCAACATAGTGAACTAAATTAGTTCACTTGTTCAATTACGAACATGAACTAAAATAGTTCACTAGGGGTTCGTAAGTGAACTAAAATAGTTCACTGGTTCAGTTACGAACATGAACTAAAGTAGTTCACTAAGGGTTCGTGGTGAACTAAGTGAATTAAGTGAACTAAGTGAATCACCCTAATGTGAGGGGACTAATAGAAGAGGGAGCCAAAAGTGAATCACTAGTGAACTAAGTTAGTTCACTAGTAGAGTCATTCATAAAGCCGACAAGGTAGTGAACTAAAGTTGATTCACAAGTGAATCAACTATTAGATCACTTCGCGACGCGACGTCGCGACAGAAAATCGGCTATATAAGGCATTTGCCCCCTCCCGCGTGTGCCGATACGCAGCGCATGGCAGCGCCGCCTGCCATGGCCGCAAGCACAAAAATCGCGGATTCGCATTATTGGTCACTTTGCAGAATGCCAGTGAACTAATGCCGGGTGAACTAAAATAATAATCACTTGGGTGAGTGAATGGGGATCTGGTAGAAGGCTTTAGACCAAGTAGGTCTCAGCCAAGATAGTTCCTAATAAAGCTCATGGCGATGGATTTCGCCATAAAAAAAGAGCCGGTCGCGGATGGAGGGTAGCCGCCGCACGACTTGAGCTCTGGGCTTTTGGGGCTAAGGTAGGGGTACCCAAGCTAGGTGACCATAACCCTTAAGTTACCAAGTAGTTGTTCATTCAACGAAAGGTGGTTAAGGGAGTGTACAGTCACTACATGTAAAGTGTGTGATCATTGTACATAGTTTAAGTGATAGTTGGCCCCGCCCGGCGTAACAGCTGGCCTCGGAGCTTGGACATACGATTTTGAACCACTCAGGCCGTGGTTTGGGGCCACTTTGATTTGGAAATTAGCGCTTTCGAAGTGCATGCCGAAACAACGCCGGATTGGAAATTATCACAAGTGGCGTGAGACTTTTAGTAGCGCCAGTGAAAAGGATTACCGCGAAATAGAAGCGTATTTCGAAGAAAAAAGGCTAGTCGCGGCAATGGCGGAACAGGCGGAAACTTCGAATCCACCAATTCCCCAACTAGGGAGAAAGACGGAACGAAGGATAGCCAAGTTGTCGCAAAAATACAAGAAAATAGCCTTGGCTTGTTGCAAAGAGGGCAAAAAGGCCAAGCAAGGCATCTTGAGGTTGGTGAAGAACCTCGAGAAGAATGAGGAGGAGCTCACGCGCCTTTGCGTCCTTGGGGAGCAGAAAATGAAAGACTCGAGGACAAAATAGACTCGGTCCAAGTAGGACAAAGTACCAAGTTTTTAAAAATTCCCCCGGCATGGACAGGCAAAAAAGGGGAGGATATAGACGCTTGGTGGAACCAAGTCGAAGTGACTTTGGCTACGGTTTCAGAAAAGCAAAGGTTGGGTTTTGGCCGCGAGATACTTAGGTCCAGAACCACTTCAGTTGTGGAAGGACCATTGGTCTCATTTGGTTGAGCCCACCTTTGAATCCCTAAAGGAGTTTTTATTTAGCCAATATAGGACAATGGACCCCGGGCTTGATGCCAGGGATAAGCTATCTGACTTGAAACAATCGGGCAAGTTGATCACGGAATTTGTGAGCCAATTCACCCTGTTAGCGGCTCAGGCTGCAAATGGGGGAAGGCCATTAAGCCTGATTGAGAAGGCCAACCTATTCATTCGAGCCTTGGATTCTAAGCTCCAAAAGCAACCAGATATTATGCGGTTGCAAAAGACCGATATATAGTGAACTCAGAAGAAGTTCACGGAGCTTGAGAACACGGCGAGATGGGTCGGCCGGAATTTGGCTAGCATTCACAAAAGGGATAGAGAAGAGGGTGGAGACAAATCCGGGGGAGGAAAGGGAAAGAGAAGAAAAGGATTTCCCCCTCTGAGATGGAAAGTCCGGTTGAAAAGGAGAAGTCTTCAAAGACCCCTTTAAAGAAAAAGGGTAAAAAGCCGTTTGGCAAGAAACCCTTTAAGCCAGCCTACCAGGGCAAGGCAAGACTCTCCAGTGAAGAGAAGGAGAGAAGAACTCGCGAAGATTTATGCTTCAATTGTGGCGAAAAGGGCATAGGGCCTCCAAGTGCCCGAAGAAAGGAGCAAAGCCGACCGAGGATCCCGCCAAGTGACGGTGTGGGGTGGTTGCTTGTATAGGAACGGCGCCAGAGGAGCAAAGTAGTGGGCGACTTGAGAACAATAGTTGTATAGCTACAACGATGAAGTTGCCTATGAAATGTGATGTTTGTTTTCGGAATGAGTTTGAAGATTTGCCAAGAATTAATTCACTTGAGGTAGGGCATGAGCAAATTCTCATATGCGTGCCACTTCGTGAGTTAACAAGTACTCTGACAAATTATTGGCAACTAAAGCAAACTAACCCCGAAGTTAAGGCGTGTGTTCTAACACCTAAATATTATGGTAGGTGGAAAAGGTTGTTAGGCGGTATGCGCAGTATGGGCACATTACCAAGGGCCAAATCACCTTTTGCCACTGACTTGCAAATATGGTGTGATGATGCAAGTGATCGCCGAGGTTCACAAATAAATCCTAGGCTAAGTATGGTCTTCGATGCATTAGTGAATGATAGGGCATGTGGTGTCTTAGTTGACACTGGTGCCTTAGAAGATTTCGTAAGTGCCGAATTGGCAAAAAGGGTCTCGGCCACCATTGAAACTACCAATGCTAGGGCAAGCCTAGTAGGTGAGTTACATTGTGAAGTAAGTGGCGTGACAGAGTTGCTAATTCGAACGGGGGATTATAGGACCAAAATTAAGCTGTATGTGGTCAAGTCCCTTATTCCAGGCATAGACGTGATATTAGGTGATAGTTGGCAAAAGCACGTGAAGTTAGAATTAACAAGCGTGCCACCTTCTATTACAATCACACAAGGTGACAAGCGTTTTGCTTTGACACCTAGTAGGAACCGTAAGCCTACCAGAAGGAGTAAACCCACCATCGACCCAGTTGATCAATGGTTAAAGGGTGACTCCGAATTGGCTGTAGGTTGCCTAAGCATAGTGGGGTACTTGGAAGAGTCAAGTGAAATTGATTGGGAAAAGGTACACCCGGTGGTGAGGGAGTTTATGGATATATTCTCCGCGGATCTACCAAGTGCACCGGCAAATAGGTTTGTCTCCCATTTGATCCCACTAAAGAAAGGGGCTGGGCCTCCGCCGTTAAGGCCATTGTATAGGCTAAGTCCCAAAGAACGTGATGAAGCAAAGAAGCAGGTGAACTATCTCCTAGAAAGGGGTTTGATAGATGAATCGCAAAGCCCCTATTCGGCTAATGTAATTTTTGCCAAAAAGAAGGGAGGCAAGCTCTGAATGTGTATTGATTATAGGTCATTAAATGCACAAACGGTGATGAATGCCTTCCCCTTACCGCGTTTGGATGATTTGTATGATCAACTAGTTGGGAAGTCTTGGTTTAGCACCTTCGACCCAACTAGTGGTTATCACCAAATACCTATCGCGATAGAAGATAGGTATAAGACAGGGTTCAAAACCCCAATGGGTCATTACGAATATACGGTGATGCCATTTGGCTTGTGCAATGCGCCAGCCACATTCCAAGTGGTAATGAATGAAGTATTTAAAGAGGAGGTAGGGAAATTTGTCCTATTGTACTTGGATGATGTTATTGTATTTTCAAGTACAAAAGAGGAACATGTGCTTCATTTACGAAAAGCCTTGA
Source organism: Chlorokybus atmophyticus (assembly GCA_009103225.1). Taxonomy (NCBI): domain Eukaryota; kingdom Viridiplantae; phylum Streptophyta; class Chlorokybophyceae; order Chlorokybales; family Chlorokybaceae; genus Chlorokybus; species Chlorokybus atmophyticus. The sequence goes on from RHPI01001715.1 coordinate 993,832, forward strand.
GTAGGCTAAGGGAGCATAAGTTCTTGGCGAATTTCAAGAAGTGTGACTTCTTTGCTAGAGAAGTAGAGTACTTGGGTAATATTGTGAGTGAAGATGGAATAAAAGGCGATCCTAAGAAACTCGAAAGGGTTAAAGACTGGGCAGTTCCTAAGAATGTAACGGAGTTACAGAAATTCTTGGGTTTTTGCCTATGGTTCCGCCGTTTTATTTTAGGCTATTCAATTATAGCCGCCCCACTCACTAATTTGACAAGTACTCGAAAACCCTTTGAGTGGGGTCCTAAACAGCAACAAGCCTTTGAAAGGCTTAAGGCTGCTATGACCTCACTTCCGGTATTGAAGTTGCCGGAAATGGACAAGCCATTTGAGGTAATAAGTGATGCCTCTTTGGCAAGAACCGGGGCTATACTAATGCAAGAGGGGCATCCAATAGCCTTTGAAAGTTTCAAGTATAAGCCCGCGGAGAAGAATTACTCGACCACCGATCAAGAATTATTAGGTGTTGTGAAAGCGTTGCATAGATGGAGGTGTTACTTAGAGGGGAGACATTTTAAGGTGATAACTAATCAAGACCCCTTAGTACACCTAAATACGCAACCTAATTTGTCGCGACGCCAAGTAAGGTGGCATGAGTATTTGGTGCGATATGATTTTGATTGGGAATATAGGCCAGGTAGGATAAATGCGGCAGATCCTTTAAGTAGGCATCCCGCATTGTCCGAGGATTTGGCGTTACTTGCATTGGATTATGTGAGTGACATTCCTAATCAAATAATCGCAAGTTATACTAATTGCCCGGAGTTCCTTTTGGAATTCAACCAAGTGTTAAAACCACATGGGGCATTTTGGTATAAAGATGAAGAAAAGATTGCGGTTCCAATGGATGGGTCACTTAGGTCAAAGGTGATTGAAGAATCACATATTCCCCCTTACCATGGCCATTTTGGTATAAGGAAAACTACCGAGTCTTTAGCTAGAAGGTATTGGTGGCCGACCTTAAGAATTGATGTCGAAAGCTATGTAAAGAATTGTGACTCATGCCAAAGGAATAAATCCGTAAGAACAAAACCGGCCGGGAAAATTACAACCTTTACCCATACCAGAGGGGGCTTGGAAGTCAATGTCTGTTGACTTTATAGTCCAATTACCTAAAACGGTAATTGGACTATGAAGTCAACCAATACTTAGCAACCCATACTTAGCAAAATTAAGCCCGCACGCGCGAGAAGGGGGGGGGGGGGGGGGGGGGGGCCCGATCTTGGGCTTTCAACGAAGGAGCAGAATGTCGCGTTCGG
>RHPI01001715.1:995130-1008419 GCA_009103225.1 Chlorokybus atmophyticus
GGGGGGGGGGGGGGGGGGGGGGGGGGGGGGCGTAAAAAAGGGGAGGCTGTCGTGCTGTGAATACGATAATATTGTGTTGTGCTGGAGCAAGGTGCCCATGTATGTATATATTGTTGATAAAAGTGCGTACAATGCAAGATGTGGTCCATGTGCTGCTCTTTCCCACGCGCGCGTTTTTATACATAAAGTTGAAGTACGTAAGATATAGAGTACACAACAACGAGCGCAACAAAAACACACCTGATATCATCACGTGTGTTTTGCTACATCCTCAGCTGACGTCTCAGCAGAGGATATGCCTGTCGTCAGTTATTGTTGCTTGTTGTCGTCATGTCATTGTTGCTTGCTTTCATGCGTGCCTTGTAACTTAGCTGTGACGGTGACAGTGTCTATGTGCACTTTGTTTTATCCTTTGTTGCCTTGCATCGTGGTAGATGATGGGTGTATGTGCGTGTGTGGCACATTGCACTCTTCTTCTGCTTGATGAAGATGCCTGCTCGTGTATCAAACACTTTGTAGCTGCTAAACTTCGTGTGTGCTGTGCGCGCTGCACGTAATACGACCCAATGTGCATAGTACACAACGATGTCCTGCTTGCTCATCAACTGTTTTGCAGCCGCGTAACCTCATACATTAGTGCGCATGCTTATGTGTATGAATGATCTGGTCTATATTTGTTGCCCTTGAGCTTGCTTTGCTTGCCATGTTGATTGCCCGCTTGCCCTTGTGGTCCATGTGCATGGATCATTCCTACATGATGCACTACTCGCCTGTATTGTCGTGCGCGGACTGATGCTTGTGTTGCACTTGTGCTTGTCTTTGGAAGCGAGAGAGCAACTACCAAGGCGAGGAAGCAGGCACCTAACAAATGATGGGAACAATTGCTGCTCTTCATGTCAACCTCATGCATGGCCATTGCATGTTGCAGTAACGGACTACAAGGCCATTCAGAAAAGAGCTCTTGGTCTTGGCGAAAGCATGCGTCATGTACATACATACAATGATGGCAAAAGCATGCGCAAGCGCAGTTACTCCAGACAATAACTAGTACACAACATAAAGCGCGTCAGCAAGTGCAGCAACTAAGTTGGTCTGTATAACAGGGTTTGCAAGGAAAACAGCCATATGTCAACAGCGTGTGTGAATGCTGTTGCAAGTATGCTGCTTAATACACCTCCACGTTCCATTGGTCGCTCTTCTTGAGCTGCTTCTTATACTCGGGCCAGTCGTAGCCTGACATTCATCCCAAATTCGGCTCCATCAGAGATCAATTGACATGAGGCATGATCATGGGGCTGCCATGCAACCAGACTTACCATCACGCTTGGCGAGGTCAACCATGATGTCATCAATACCCTTCTCCATGCCCTTCAACCCGCACATGTACACGTAGGTGTTGTCCTTCTTCAAGAGCGACCACAGCTCCTCAGCATACTCCGCCATGCGCGTCTGTTACCGACAGTGACCCGGTTGTATCACAAGTTGAGTTAAACAAGGAAAAGACGCCCACTCCAGGACTAGACCTGTTTGCATACCTGGATGTACATCTTCTCGCCCTTGGCGTTTTTCTGCTCACGGCTGACAGCAAAGTCCAAACGGAAGTTGTCGGGGGCGATCTCCTGCATCTTTTCAAACTCCTGAAGGCACGCATTGCACAGCATTCAATATGCAAACAACACAAGATGCAATGGCACACAACGGTGCACGCATGGCTTACCTCCCTATACAATAGTGAGCTTGATGTCGGCACGCCAAGGAAAAGCCAAGCAAGACCATTAAACTGCGAATGCCACAATCAGCTGCCATGCACAGAGTCATATCTCACGCGGGGAGCCAATCCGCCATGTTCCACTCACCTTGTAGTCGTCATGCTTCTCAAAGAACATCTTCCACAGGAAACTTCTAAAAGGAGCAATGCCAGTGCCAGTACCAAGCTGCGGAAAGTTGAACACAACATATAAAACTATAGGGCCCACCTCCCGCAAACTCCAACAGTAGCAGAGCTGTGCTTACCATGATAATGGTTGCATTCTGATCAACAGGCATGAGCATCTCCTTGCCAACAGGGCCGGTAATCTTAACGTCTTCCCCGGGCTTCAGGTCACCTGGAAGGTTGTGACACTGAGGGCATGCTGGACACTTGCTGGACAATTGCTGACAGTGCGTGCAACCAAGTCTTTGCGTGACCGGATGATCACTTACAGAGGTAGTTAGAGCAAACGCCCTTGATGGTCTCTCCGGCCTCATTCTGGTACACGAGGCGCTTCACACACAGGGAAACCTGCCACAAGAGGCAGCAGCGTGACCACACTGCCAGATGGCACACACCAACCTCATAACCCGCCGAGCCAAGGTCGCCAAACAAACCAGATCTGTCCTCAGTGCTCTGCCCTTACCGTCTTGGAATCGCCAAAGTCACCAGCAGCGCTGCTGGCAATTGAGTACAAGCGAAGCTTCTCTGGCTTGCCATTCTTGTCAGTACCAGGTGGGATGATACCAATAGACTGGCCCTCGCGGTACTTCACCTCACCTGGATGCAAGAGCATGCCTTGTTGTGCATCTGATCCCATGTGACCGTGGATGCATGGGCGAAGCCAGAAGGACGGCTGCTTGAGGTTGGGAACTCACCCTCTGTGGAGAAGACCATATGCCACGTTTCACCGGGGGCATCTTCACCGACGATCTTGGTATTCAGCAAGCAGCGGCCAGTGTAAGGGTTCTTGGGCTTGAATGTGTTAGTGATAACACCCTCCTCGTTCTTGCGCGACTCCTTCTTTGCCTTGGGTGCTGCCTCGGTGGCGACAGCTTGCGCGCGGACTGTTGTGTCAACAGCTGCAAGCCTGACCTGCCGCCTAGACTCAACTTTGCTGGCGAATGTGCTGCTACCGGAGAAGCCAACCTGCCACATCACACACGTAGTGTAAGCACCAGTTCAGTGCATGCAACTTGCAGCCTACCAAATTGCCGCGTGGGCACTGCCTATAGCAAGTAGCACTGCATGCCACTAAGAAGATTGAGCAGCTAGATTGCAGTCACATGGCAGGCTGCCACACATTAATGTCTACTAGCTGCTGTTGCAATGCGCAAGTGACTTGCATTTCCAGCACACAACCCAGAACAAGCTCACAGTAGCAGGTCCCAAGGAAGGCATGATAGACATGGTGTTGGCTTGGTCGCATTCGATTGATTGGCAACTGCTACAATAAATGACGAACTGCCTGATCAAGCTAGCCGTCGTGTTGCATGACCGCAGCCTGGATGGAGGCAAGCTGATAACGACTGAGCCGTCAGAGCAGCTGCTGGTCGAAGGCTGCAAATGCTGCATTCCTCACCTGCTGTGCGGCGGGTCTCCTCTGTGTAAGCCGCGCCTGAGAGGGCGTCGACGAGAGCCCCACCACCTGCTGCACCTGCGCCACCGCCGCCGCTGCCGCCGCCGCCATCGTCGTCGTCGTCGCCTAGCACTGCCAGCTGTGCTACCTTCAGTGGCTAGTGGCCAATGTATTATCCACACAAGCCAGAAACCCTAACCACGCATTAACCCCTGGTCATTGTCCACCGCGATAAAGCCGATATGAAGTCTGTTTCTCCCGCTGTGCGCTTGTCTCCGCCTTCCATTTGACGATATCGTTTACAGGTCAGTCAAAGTGGAAAAGTTAACTCTAGCACAGGTGCCAGTTGTTGTGCGCACGCACAAGCATGTGCGCATTAGGGTTAGGGTTTAGGGATCAGCTGGGCGGTAGTGTCGTTGAGGGTGTAGGCGTCATAGCGGGTGGCGTTGTCGCAGGCGGCGGAGGGCTGAACGGCGTTGCAGGGCATGCACAGGTAGAAGGTATTGAGGGTGAGGATGGCCGGGGTCTTGAGCGTGCATTGTATGTGAGGGCCAGTATGGCGCCTGCGCCAGCAGTACTTGCTGCAGGGGGCGAAGCTACGAGGACTGCTTTGGTGAGTTTGCTGGTAGAAATCCAGCTTTTGCATTTGTCCTCCTTGCCATTGCAATGAACTCATGGACGTCTTGAGGTTGCAATACGTGTTGCGTTGCAGTTGCTGCTGTTTTGCCATGTTGCTTAGTGTTGGCGATCGCAGAAGTCGGTTGCAATCGGGTTGCAAGCGCCAGGCGTGGTGCGGTATCTGCTTGGCTGCGCTGTCATGTTAGTGGGCGTTGTGCTCCCGTTGGCATACATGATGCTGCGCCAGAGGAAACAGGCCAATGCACCCTTCTCGAAGCACACGTAGGTACCCATGTGTTCCCTCTGTTGTCGTGATTGCTAATCAATCATTCTATCTATTGACTCTTGCATTGCATTGTCTGTCACTTGGAACCAAGTTTGCGTCGCGTGCATGTTGGTGGTGCTTCTATCGATTTAGCTTGCCGCACCTGTGTTGGTGTTGAAAGCCTGTCGTTGTGCTTGTTTGTTCAATGGCTGTGAGCGCTTGAACAATATCCAACGATGTCTAGAGAGCCTTTGTCTACTGCTTGCTCACACGGCCGTTCCCTGTCTTCAGTTCTGCAGCAGGCTGACAGCTTTACTATCAGAGGCAACATCTCACAGCGCTGGTCGCGCAGCAGCAAACCCGGGTCCCTGATGTGCAACATAAGCCCTTGGAACTCATTGTTGAATGCAGATGAACGCGATCGATTGTAAAACAAGGTGCAAGGTGATTGCACGAGTTGCCAGGTTGTATGTATACACACTGTACAGCTATCACGAAGGTTGGCTGTCTCGCAGCCACTGCTAGTCCATCATTTCTTTTGTGATGGTGTCGAAGTCTGCATTGGAACATTTGGAGAAGGCCCTTGCAAAGAAGGTGTAGAACTCAGCGATGCTGATCTCGTTGTCTCCTGATGTGTCCAAGTCTTTGAATATTTCCTGCAGATCTTCTGTGGACAGTACCTGCATGTGGTTCGCAGGTCATCCCACATCATTTGAACTCGTGAAGTGCTTGTGTCGCTGCAGTGCATGTGCCCTGTCACACCAAACTAAGTACAGCAATTCCGTGTGTTCTCGCCTGCGCACCTGCGTATTGCTCTTGTTGATGTGCGCTTGAATCTCTGAAAATTCCACTTGGCCAGAGTCGTTCTGCAATGTGGAAAGCAAGCATAATGCAGGATGTCAGATCACAAGCAGCATTTTGTAAGACAGTTCAGCACACCCTATGCTGTGCCCAAAGATTACGCTTGTAAACTCACCTTGTCAATGCACAAAAACACGCTCCGCAGCCGCTGCCTCCGATATGCGCTCAACCCGTTTTTATCCTGTGTCCAGCATGTCGCGTTCATGATCAACCGCAAGACTGGGTTAAGCATCCATAGTGCATATACAACACACTCGGGACATAAGATGCAGACAGCATGCCAAACCTGTTCGGCAAGTGCGGGGTCGGCAAAGGTGAGCACGTCCACAAGGAACTGCAACGGGTCTGCTGGTCTCGCCAACAGGGTTTCCGTCAATAGGTGGGAGAGGCACGCAGAGACTCCCTTGTCCGCCTGGCAGAGCAATGAATGTAAGGAGCAGACCAATGCATCTCCTCGCGTGAGCACAAAGACTGACTCTCAAACCGCCTCGTGTAACATGGTGAACACCAACAGAAGGTCATGGACAGGACTCAATGCGGCGCTGGAGTGGACTGGTGTGCACTGTGCTTAAAGAAATCGTAAGAATAGGCGGGAGCGACTGATGCCATCAAAGTGCAAATCCTGGAGCTGAAATTGCCCATGGAGATATGCAAGTGTAGTCGTACAGCAATAACATTGACAGTTGTTGTGGCCAGATACGAGTTGACGAATTGAGCGTGTTACTTTTGTAGTACAATGCAGCAGGTGCCAGTGCCAGTGCCAGTGCCAGCACAGGTGAAGGGTTTTTCGTTTGTTCAAGCATGTCGATTACGCCCTGTCTCATGAAACCGCTTACCAGGTATTTCTGAGCAGACTGCATGAGCGCCGCATCCGCCTCCGCCCCTCCGCTCACAAGCGTCACAGCCGCAGGCGCGGGAGCCATTTTTTGGGGCGGACAGACACAACCAATCCCCGCAAGCTATCAGCGGTGCACGATATCACCACCAAGAGCTTTAAAACACTAGTGATGGCCGGATAATACTGACGTATCTCGCTCTCTCTGGCCACTACTGGGTGGCCTACACCGCCGCCGCCGCCGCCGCCGTTGCGGGCTTTGCCATTGCCCTCGCTTGCTGCGAAAGTCACGTGACTGCCGCTCGCCGCCCAGCCACCCTCGTTATAAGAGAGAGAGAGTGGCTACTAGATGCAAACTCATACCGGTATGATACCACCATGAATGAAGTGGTGAAGTGGTGGGATACCATGAACTTTAAGGGCAATCCTAAATAACTTACGATAGAGTGTCAAAGAGCTTTGAACTGCATAGTCCGTTTTTTGAATTAGTTTACTCATGTACTTATAAAAAAAAATTGATGCGATACAATTCTGTGCAAGAAATTGTCAACAATTGTATATTTATAATGCATATATCAAATGGAAAGCAACTTTAGGCAAAACTTTTGATGCATTTTTAACATATAAAATCAAATAACATTATTTATTTGCATTCATAGTAGTTGTACAATAATAACTGCGCTATTGCATTCGAAAAAGCAATATCGCTTTCCACCCCACCTCACCTCGCATCTGCTAATGCATGTAATAACATGACATATTAACGCGATGACTTATCCTTGTTTTTACTTTGCTCCGTCGATGGCAATGTACAAGCAATCTGCTAGCATGCATGCCTTTTGTACGTTGGCCTTGCAGCTTACATTTGCGGCACTTCATCATGTAGGACGGATGTGATGACGTTGCGACGCGTTTAACTCTGAGCACGGTGCTTCCAACACGTGCTCTGAACACGGTGCAAACTCCAACACCATTTATATGATACCTTGGCGCACGTAATGAATTAATACCGTTGATGCAATATCCCGCAATGTCTTCAACCCACACTGAAACAATACCGAATGAATAATAAGATGTGCACAACCACATCAATATATGCACGAAACAAGACGGAATGGTGGCCAAGCCTCAACGGCATGAGTTACCTAATTGAGTGCAAATGTGAGGTGCCCGCAAATTTGCCGCAATTGTTGTTAAGCACACCATGCATGTTGCCATAGTACCATACCCTTTATATACACAATTGTCTCGCGCATATCCTGTACATGCACTGAATTGTCTTTTCAGCTGTGTTTTTTGATTATTGCTTTATGTTGTTCTCACAAGTCATCACACGCAATTGCTTGCCATTCCAATGCACAAATTGCGCCAGCCGCCATACCCAATAAACAACCTACTGCGACGCAACAAAGATCTTCGCATGCACATCCAAGCAGTAATACCAACCAGTCCATATATAAACTAGCTATGACAGTCTTGGTTGACGTTGCAAACGGTGTAGATAAATAGGGTTGGCGAACTCTATCAGTGCCAGACACCAACGTCTCGTACAGATCACACAGCGTGTCCAGCTTCCACTCCTCATGATTGACATTGAACTGCTTGATTCCCTTAAGCGTGGGCTCATCACGCTTCTTGTTGTTGCCAGTCAGCACTTCATGACCAATGCCGCAGAGTACGCATGCTGTGAAAACCGCCTGCCAGGATATGTCAATGACAATGCTTGCCACGGAGAGAACGCCATGTCACACTTGCCGCACAATGCCAGTAATACTGAATCACTGGCATTGAAGTCAGTGGTGTATCAGTGATACACCATAGACTTTGTACACGCAACTGTGCAAGCAGGCACTCGCTTGCCGCATTGTAGACAAGAGGATCACCTCAACTACGAGGTCGTTGTCAAGGCAGAACCACTTGCCAGGGCTGTTGGGACCATAGACGTGAGATGAACTCGCTGTTGCCTACCCAACTGGGGCAGGTGTCATACCTCGTGTCCATGCTCTTAAGCAGCCTTGAGCAGCTCCAGGTCATTGTCTATTGTGTACCCAAACAGGCCGAGGTCTACGACGAAACAAATCCTAATACCAATGTGCTCATTCAGAAGGGGCAAGAGCTCAGGCAGCAGGTCAACCACCAGACCGGCTTTGCTGTGCGCCGCACAGCCCAGTGTTTGGACAGCTGCCTTGCCAATCATCCTGCATGCAGGCAAGCAGGTCGGCATACTCAACGCGAAAACGGTACAACATGTTGTCATGCCCCCCTACTACTTCAAGCTGACGACAAATGGCGAGGAATTACCTTCGCCACAAACAAGGAACTCTCCGGCATAGGCTGCACCATCCAATCCAATTGCGGTTCGTCCACCTTTGTGTACTCCAACTCATTGTTACCATAACCGCTCACGTAAATGCGGAAGTGCTACTTGTTCTCTGCTGACAAGCGCCAGCCGTCAGAAAGTATGTGTCATTCATTCATGACATGTGAACGCTCAGGCGCAAGCGGCACTATACAGCATCAAAAGCATCATTGACTCTTACCTGTTTCAGAGCACCGTTGCTGGCGAGATCATAGCGAGCTTGCCCAGGCGGAACTCAGCATTCACATCACAGACACCTTCCTTACTCCGCACAGGACATACCAAGAATACCACTTTTAAGACACGGCAGGTCAACCTTGCAGCTGTGTTGATCGTATCCAGCAATGGTGCTTAAAGCTAGAAATTATCAGCCTGTCCACCCAGCAGCATCCCAAAGATGTCATCCACCTTGTTCTGCTGCCCACTGCGTGAAGAAGGAGGATTCGTGCTAGCAGGTGCGCTTTCTCTTCTGCGTTTCTTGTTGCGCTTGAGACGCTGAGACTCACACACAGCAGGCAACGCAAAACTTGCTGGGATTTGCACTGTCTCGGGAGCACTGCTCCCATGCTCAGGCTTCTCGGCGAGGTCTGCTGAAGGTACACTGAAAGCGAGCTCTTGTTCAGCAGCCAGCGTGGAGGTGATGGCAGTTGCGTCACCTCCAATGTCGCCAATGTCAGGTCTAACATTACTGCCTGAGTGCTCAGCGGGGACCTTCGATCCCAGCTTGATAACAGCACTTGGTCTTAAAGAAGCATGACTGGAGTGCACAGATGACGACACCACCGCTATCCTCGGGGGTGCAAACGTTGGTGCCGGATGCAAAGAAGCTTGGGTTGCAATTCCATGGCCTACAGAAGAGACATGGACATCAGTAGCTTGATCTGCTGCAGCCAGCGGCTCCTCTTTTGGCATTGGGCGTGGGCCTTCGTGAGGGGTAGAGACAGCCGTGGTAGCCAATTTGATGACAGCAGCTGGTCTTGCTAGTCCAAAGCTAGTACTTACTGCAGCTGCCACAGCCACCTTAGGGGCTGCAAACGCTGGTACAGCCTTGGGGATGACCTGCGATGGTGGAGAACTGGCATGGCTGTTGTTTCCCTTACCATTGACAACTGTTGCCGTGTCCTTGTGGAGTACTGATGGCATGCCATTGAGAGCAGCTGCAGCACTCAGAGAAGGCATGGGCTCGGCTGAGGACTTGGGCTCAGCTGGCAGCGCTGGTGCGGGTGCCACCTCAGCAGATGCAGCAACATGAGCAAGTATGGACTCAACCGCAGAGTCTGGCTGGGATGGCAACAGCGGTGCTGACTCAGGTAATTGTTGCAGCGGCTGTAGTGGTGCCGCAGGTGTTGAACCGCGGATGTTGGGAGTGCCTCTCATAGAGTGTGGCAGAACTGGCTGTTGCAGCTTTTCCATTGGTGAGTTTCCACCATACTCTTCCTGCTGAAGGTCTGACGCGCTGAGGTGAACAAGCTCAGCGTCGGTGATGCGCTCTGCCACACCAATTGCAAGTAAACTGGCTGTGGGGACTCATACAAGCATGGTGTACGTCGCGTAGCAGTCCATACTGCACAGGCCATTGAGTTACGAGCAAACACATACCACCGAGGTCTTCCTGTGCGCTCATGAAGGGACTGTCCAACTTCTGCGCAGGCGCTGTCTCCTCATTTGACATATGTTGCCGCAGGTGCACATTGACTCCTTGATATTCGCACTGAAGCATGCACGGCAGTTTCTGCACAGACACAGTCAACTACCTGTCTGTAATCTTAATGGCAACTACATGAACTGGCACGCGCTGTGACACTGCATGTGCGCTGCCATCACACAGGCATTTGCATCTTTCTAGCCTGATGGTCCCACGAACTTGAAAAGCTATCAGATCTCCATCCAGCATGTCTGAGGGTAGCGCGCACCTCCCTGTTGCTGCTGCATACCATACCTTGGAAGGCCGCGCTGCAGGCAGCAGCGGAAGCAACTTGATAAGCGAGTTGTATGCAGCAGCGATGTCAAACTCCACCTGGCGAAGCGACTCAGGTTGAAGTCTAGTAGCTATCATGATGGCATATGCGTAAAGGAAAAGCACCTGTGCAGTTAATCAGCTATCCAGGTGAGTGAGTAGCCCTACCTGGTGAAGCAAGACACGCAGGCGTGCCAAGATGCCCAGGTTACATAAAGCAAACGGCATGAAATAGCTTTGGCCTACTAATGCTGTCATGAGCCTGCAACACTTGTCAAGGGCCACCAGCATGTTCCATAATGCGTAACACGTTATAGTATCAGGCGCACAAGCAGCGTCTCAGGATACGCACTCGCCTTGAGTATTGGAAGCATGGTCTTGCAGACAACAACTGTGTCAACATGGCAGTGTACTTCACGCAGCAGTGACCTTTGCAGATTGGCGGTACCTGCTCTACAAGTTGTGCAGCCGTAAGAAGCTGGAGTAACACCCATTCCAGGGCATCACTCAGTGGCAGGTGGAGCTTGAGATCTGCAGCTTTGTTGGTCACTCTGTGTATGAAGCACATGCAAACGGTCGGCATCCTACACAGCTGCAGTAACGATACCTACAAACAGTCTGTACCCGTCTCTGGGTAGCGACTCAAGTGGCAGAATCTCTCGGAAGCCTGCAAGACACTGGCTAAGCCCAAGCTTGCGCAAGCGCCGGACAAGGCGAGCCACCTGAACAACACACGCCCCATGAAGGTAACTACCGTAAGCAAGCTCAGCAACACTCTGCATAGCGCTAGTGTCTGCACTGCCAGTTATGAGGATGGGAGTCTCCTGTACTGTCCTTACTAGCCCACATGCACAGCACACACAAGTCCACAGCCTGAAACATGCCTTGTGCTTGCCTCAACCAGCCTGGGGTAATATGCAGTGCGGCTATGCTGATGCTTATTCCTGTACAACATGCGATCCAGCAATGCCAGCTCCGTCACCAACCCCGGGGCATCCAATGCCGTCTGCAACAATACGCGTCAAGAATGTGCATGCTGAAAAGTTCTGTTCAATGTGCAAGGCAAGGCTAGGAAATGATCAATGCATGCGCATTGATGTTGATTGATGTTGCTAACGCCGATTCATGCGGAGCAAGCAAGCCAATCCTGTTACGCTTAAAAGTCATGCCCGTGCTGCATGCTTGATCATCAGGCAAGCTTGCCGTCGTAATGCAAGCTTGACATGTCACCTCGTGTGCTCCCAGCTCAAGCTTCTGTAGCGCCGCCACCAGCTGGTGGGACGCAGTGACCAGCCTCCACGTCACCAGATGCTGCGGCAGCCCCATTACGACCACCACCGACACCACCCACGCCGCCGCCGCCGCCGCCGCCCAGCACACTTTTGCCCAAAGCCGTAGCCGGAACCGATAGATCAACTCCAGTGATCCAGTGATCCGACTGATCGCAGCCACAGTTTGACACAAATGGATCACCTGTCGTTAATGATTCGTCAAGATTCATGATGCCATGATGACAACATGCCGGGCGGAACGTCCTTGCAATGCGTAGCCAGCAGCGTGAACAAGTCCAGCCATCACGCAGCCGTACAACTTTGTTACACTGTGCAAGCCACCTGTGATGAGCCGCGCTGCTCAGACTGAGCTGCTCAGTGAGCACGACTGAGATAACTGCGGTCATGCGCCTAACTTGAGCCTTGACAACGCTATGCAAAGCACCGACTTAGGGCCTGGCTCGGTCAACACTAATTACATAAAAATAAGCCATGCTAACCTTGCAAACTGATGCCGGCCATGTATGCTCCCGAATACTGCACAGCTGTGCACTTGCCAGTGGTGAAAACTACTACTTGTGCTTGGACAAGCAGCGGCGGCTGGGAGGAAAGAGGATCAGGAGCGGCAAGAGGAGCAGGACGAGGAGGACGAGCAGCAGCGTGCCGTAGGATCCGAGCGTTGCTGCTTGCTGAAGGGGCTGTTGCGGAGAAAGAGCCGTGGTGGCAGTGGTTTTGCGGGTGGTGTAGTGGTGTAGTGCAGTGGTGGGGTGGGTGGATGGCGAGTGATGGCTAGGCGGCGGGGGAGGTTGTCGTGGAGGCGGAGGGAGTCGACGGCGGTGACATCCGTGTGTGATCTGCGTGTTCCACCGCCGCTGACGGTCACTCTGCTCTGCGGATGACCAGCCTTCCTGATCGGATCTGCGAATGCGGCGCTCCACCAGCAACCCTCCTGTGCTCCATGTCCCGGAAAGGTCGAGGAACGGCGGCGGCGAGGTGTATCAGGAGGATGGGATGCCTTTCAGTCCCAAGTACATGGAGCGGGAGGAGCGCGCCTCCCCGCTGTTGCGTGGCATGGTGTTGGGCCTCATCGTCATCATCATCATCCTGATTATGAGCGTATTTGTCACAACTCGATCTGTCGCTCGGGCTCAACGAGATCTTATTGAGTATCAACAGGTGCGCAGCATTTCAGTGTTGATGTATTCGTTAGTCTACCATAGCACGCTGATGGATTCGCACAGTACAAGCTACAAGCTTCTTTGACAGGAAAGGATGCCCTTGCGAACATGCATTTGACGCACATTGCGTTGTAGTCAAGTTGAGGTATCCCAGGCGGAACTTCTTGTGCACATGCAAGTGAGTCGCTTTGAGTTGTGATGACAGCAGTATCAGTTGAGGAGAAGAAGACTCGAGCTTCAAACTTTTGCTCCACATGGTGCCACGTAGACCATGGCAAACATTGTTCGTAGTAGGTATAGATCATTGCAAGCAGAATAAGCACTGCAATCATTGCAAGTACAGAATACCAGCAACAAAGCGTCTCCTGTTGTATTTGCCAAACTGGAGCGCTTTGCTTTCAATGCTGCAGATGGGCGGACTGTAAGCTGAAAGTCAGGAATGTGTTGCGCAAGGGGGGCTCGTATAGCATCAACTTGACAATGTTTTGTGTCTGTAAACTGCAGTAGCGTGTGGGCAATCCATGCATGATATTATAACGATCATAACGATCACATTGAGGGATGTCATGAGCCATGCATCTTTGGCTGCTAAGGTGTGTGTGTGTGGTGGTGGTGG
>RHPI01001715.1:1008563-1063025 GCA_009103225.1 Chlorokybus atmophyticus
GGGGACCAGCAGCTGCATGTGTGTAGCGCTTGTGTCTTACTCTCTGTCTGCAGTATGCAGGTCGGCAACTTGAAAGTGATGATCAGTTACTACAAGAAAAGGTACGCACATGCATACCAGTTGCCCCATCTGCATGGCATGCTCGTGCCCTTAGCAAGCTCACACACTTGTCATCTGCATGCCCCACCCAGTCATTATCAAACCGTTGCACTGCATTGGATTGATACTCGTTCAACATGCATGGTGCAAAGGTTTGATGGCGGCATCTAATACTTTTCTCATTCAGTGATAGTCATTTGAAAACTGCGTTGCCTGCCATATTTGTGCAGGTGCCGGAAGAAAGGACACAGCAGGTGACGTTTTTCATCAAGGTGTTGGCGTGCAACAGGCCCGGGAGTTTGGAGAGGCTGCTGAAGTCTGTGTCTGAAGCTGACTACCTAGGGGACACTGTGCATCTGGACATCTTTGTGGACAGGTGCGTAGCTGTCACCTCAGCAGGGTGGCAAGACCATTGGCTTCTTTTCTCAACACATTATCAATGTGCATACTCATGTCGCTGTTCGCTCTAGTCCTTGGGCTGGCGTGTCGTCAGCTCCTGATTTGCGAGTCTGCCTGTGTGTTGCAGATGTGACCCACCTGAGATGCGAAAAGCATGCCGCAAGTTGGCCATGGAGTTTTTGTGGCCGCACGGCGTCAAGACGCTCCATTTCAGAGAGCATCGCGCAGGGCTTCGCACACAATGGTTCGAGCTGTGGTATCCCCATGATAACTCAAGCTATGCTGCCATCTTGGAAGACGACATGGAAGTGAGGTACGCTCGCTAGTACTTGTAGTCTCAGACGTGCTCTGTGCATGTGCGCACGTGCACGACTGCGTGTCCACGCGTACGCGCTTGCGGCATACCAAGTGATACATCGGCATGCTTGCAGCATTCACTTTGTACACTTGTATGTGTTCAAATGGGGGGTGGGCAGGGGAGTGTGCGGTTCTGCTCGTCTATCAGGTTGTGAAAATGGCAACCTCAACTAACCTTGTGGTTTGCATTGGCAGTCCTTACTTCTACAAGTTTGGCAAGCAAATTGTGCAGCGATACAGCATACAGGAGTCTGACCCGCACATGGCATCTTTTTGCTTGCACCCTGCGTACGTGCCGCGCATGAACACGATGAACAGCATCTTTTACAAGGCCCGTGCAGTATGCAGCTGGGGTGCGCTGCTCCTCCCGCAGCAGTGGCGCAGGTTCATCGACTGGGTTGACACCAGGCTTGACGAGAGGGACTCTGAAGGCAGGCCATTCCGGCCATTTTTGCCAGCCAACTTGAGTCTGACCTTTGCGACTACAAAAGAAATCAATACATGGGTGAAATGGAAGCGTGATGTCTGGTCTGCCTGGCAGTACAGGTGGATGTGGGAGGAAGATATGTACTCGTTGAACTACGCTTTTTGGCAGTCGAAACAGGAAGGGCTGGTTGTCAATCATCAAGAAAAGGGCACCAATGTTGCGAAAGAAGCCATGGGCGACACCATCAAGAAGCTGATGGGACCATATGATGAGTTTGTTCGTTTTGAGCTGGCGCCAAATCTGGCAAAGCTGGAGTTGCGAGATAGCATGAATTAACCTAGTGCAGCATGCACATGGCCTTTGGGCTCACTATGGACCTCCTGTCAATACGCCAGTGATGGTAGCAAAGTCTCTCTCCAAGTAGAAGGTGCCTGTTGCTACATTGCAGTTGTGTATCTGCGCATCCCGGTGCCAATGCTTGCATCATAGCTGGGTTCTGGTTGTACATAGTGACGTGTTGGGTTATTGCATGTGTGCTGTGCATGCAGCATGGATATGCTGCCTGCACTGGCTGCAATATGTCTTATGACCTCACGATTGACTGTGGTTCATACCGTTCACGCGGTGCTCTCAATGTGCAGGGTGAAGTTCTGGTAATACTGCTATGCCATCAGTACTATCATCATCAGATGTTGTCATGTTGTCGTTTCAATTTTGGGACCAGTACAGAATGCTCAGTGACATTGTGTCAACAACACTGGGCATTGTCATTGACAATGCCCAGTTATAATGACCACGTCTGTTCTGGACATGACAGACATTGCGTGGTGGCGGCGGGGTTTTGCGTGTGGCCACAACTGCGTGCTTGCTCGTCTTCAATCGCAGCCAGACAAGACTGCAGAAGGATATCAGTCACCTGCATACAAGCAGAACCGCTGCACAAGTAAAAAGCACCATACACAGGGTGCACACAGCGCGCACAGAAAGCAGTGCAACTGCCTGCAGCTGCTCAAGCTGCAGACCACCAATAGTGCACTAGACAAGCAGCAGCAGGAGTGGTGCTGGTAAGTGTTATATACAAACAGGTGGGAAGGGTGCTGTATACACCAAATCAGATGGGATTGGTTGAGGCTATTCCATTTTCAACAACCTTTATTAACTCTCCCACAGACAAGTCCTTGCGCATAGCCTGCGCAAGGGCTTTGAGGGTCTTTGGGTGCCTTCGTAGGATAGACACTGTATTCAGGACTGCCCACCTCACCTGCGAGTGGGACAACAAATGACGTATGTACCGGTCACAGCCAAGCAGCAACGCACACAGATGTGAGTGGTCTCAGCGGGACTGATTGGATGCAAGATGCAATGTACACCATAGTACGATCACATGAAGTACCTGTGAATCTGCCTTCTTCTGGGAAAACTGCAGGGCCCGCATCAGCTGGTCCAACTGCAACAATACAAGCGGGTCAGCACCAGCAAACTGCTGATTGTGTCGCTGACAATGTAAGTATGCATGGTTGGTGCAAAGTTTGGCGACGCGACACGGCGCATGCAGGGGTGTTCCACAATGGACAGTTGGTGTTCTTAGGCTCACAACCAAGCACATGGCACCCCATAAAAATGCAGCATTGTAAGGTACGGGATGTCTGACCTGCTGTATATCTCCCAGCCCGCCTTCAGATCTCTCAAAGTTTATGTACTCACTTGCAACACCCGCCAGCGCAACACAAGAGACTTGGTCCAGCGTCTGCTTGACACAAAACATGATGCACAAAGCAGCGCTGCATATGAAAGCTCACACCTGCGTAACAATACTCACCCCTGCCGATAACTTTCCCAGAGCAACCTGTGCGAAGCAAACCGTGGAAGTCACAACCACAACACAGACGTTGATGCGCACTGAATAGGAGTCAAGCCACTGCACACCTCGCGTTGGTAGTCATTGTCAACAAAGCGCGTGCCCGCTTGCACATTCATGGCATTGTACTTTCTCAAAGCATCCCAGCTGCTCAACGTGTATGATTTGGGCAGCAGACCCATCAGATACGAAACCAAGAAGTGTCCTGCTTCATGCTGATGGTCACAGACATCAGTAAGCAGAAAGCCATGCAAAATCTTCTTCCATAAACCGCACATGACATGGTTGATAATTTGGACAGCACCGAAATTGCAACAACCTACCTCGGCGACCCTTTGAGAGTATGTGGAGCTAATCCATCTGCCTAGAGCGTCAAGGAGCAAGGCCTCCAACCCTCCGCCATTCACTATCTGATCAGCAGTTGCAAACGCGAGCAAAGCCACAAGGACTGTGAGCACATTGCCTGCCGTCAAATCTAACGCATATGTTGCTGCCACGGAGCCAGCAGCCGCAAACCTGCGATTGCACAAACTTCAGTGCAAGGTGATGAACAACATCCAAAAGCAATCGCTTACTGCACTCCAGCGACAGCACACACAGAATGAGTCCGTGCTAACCATTGGACCATCTCAAACCGTGCAAGCTGTTTTGCTGTGAATCAATCTGAACAGGACTTTGTCCAAAGAATGGTTTGTGAACTCAACAGATCAAGGCCAGTGACAGGCGGGCTGTGTGAGTGGACTCCAAACTGCACCAGATACCAATCAACCAAGTGCGAAGCATACCCAAGAAGCATACCCAAGAAGCAATGTGCGGACTTTTCCCAATGTCTCATCTTTTGGAGAAAGGAATGATGCTGGGTCGATTTTGTTGATCCTCAAGTCTTCGAGGCTGTAAAGGCGTTTGGGTACCTAGTACATGACGACCACGGTTGCACCATAACTTGATCCATCGTGCTGTTCAGTACCACACCGTTCCACAGCACAACACACCATACACTGCGCCGGAACGCTTGCAACATGTGGGCTGCATTCTGCATGCACTGCAGCAAACAACTGGCATCGCTAAAGCCATGGTGACATTGTTTCATGCTCATGCAGTAAGTAGATTCAGCGAGTTGTTGTGTTGCTGTCTGCAAATGCTGCATGCATTGCAGACACACAATGCTGAGATGTAGATCAACGTCTTACTATGGCACCTGCATGGCTGCGCCGAAACCCTTAAGCAGGGACGTCTCCTGCAGCGCTTGCACAACCTGATACGTAAAGCAGCTACAGTGACATGCAGCGCAAGGTGGGTCATGTAGTGAACAGCCTCTGGAGATCTCTGCGAATGTATGCCTATCCTGAATTGTGAGAATGCCCATTGCACTGAACTCAACCGAGGATGCGTGTGCTGTACCTTCACTGCCTGGTCGTCCTTATCTGCAGCCAGCAAGGCATCAACTTTCCTAAGCGCCTCTTCCAGAGAAACCTTGCAACCGGAGCTCGGCTTCAATACAAGACAACCTTTCACAAGGACAGTGGTAAAAACTTGCAATGACGCTCGAAGCTTAAACAACATGAACGGGACAATGGTGAGGCACATTCGCCTGTGCACTTGCATGCAAACCTTGCCAGCGGCAATGTCCGAAAGCTCCGCATCTTCCGCAACAGCAGCGTCTGCAGACACCGCGTACACCCCCCATCCCGTCGACTGACCAGACCGCCGCCGCCGCTGCTGCCAGCGACAAGCGCGTGCACCTCTTCTGCTAGGCTGCTGGCCGGAGCTCAGCGCTGTGCCAGACGCTCGGCTGGGCCTGCTTGTCGCACGAAGGTGGCTGCTTGCAGACAACCCAGGAAGCAGGGAGACAGCAGGCACGCTCACTGACGTCAACGCCATCGATCCGGGCAACCACACCAACGCCACTCTCGCCAATGCCCGCCCCACAAGATGACGTGGAAGCAGCACGCAGTCAGCGTCACGCGTGCATCACGCCATTGAGCACAGCGTGTTGGCCTGCGTAACGCGTAGCCGGATTACATCCAAAGCCAAGTTACGCTGCTCCGCTCTGAGCGCGTTACACCACCTCCCCTTAAGCAAGATATCTCGCTGTCTTCGAGGCGCAAACGGCGCCACGTCTAAGCACCTCAGCATAGAGCGGCCACGCTGGCGGATGAATGCCACTGTTGCATGCCAACGTCGCTGGCGTCTAGGCACAGCACACTTCCATTGACAAACCCTAAGCGGCGGAGTGTGGTGGACCACAGCAGCACTGGTGGTGTAGTCGTCCTGGTCGTCGGCGGGGTGGTGTTGTGGGTTGGTAATTGTGCTGGCGTTGTTGTCGTCTGGCCGGACGGGGGTCATGGCGACGGCGTCGGTGATGGTGGCTTCGTGCGGGTTGTGCGGGTCGCCCGTGCTGGCTGGACGGCACAGGCAAGTAGCAGAGCTGGGCCGGCGCTCCCGTCGACTCTTGAGTAGTAGCAGCAACAGCAGTAGCAGCAGTGGGCACATGCACCGCCGCCGATTGCACACATCCGCTGCTATGACCACTTCGTCTACACCGGTAAGTCTGTTTGCCAGACTCAAGGATGGCACAGCCACGCTACTTTAACTTGATGTGTAGTTTACGAATGTTCTGTGAAAGGTGCTGTTTACTTATTCATCATTCACACAAGCTTGTTGATTGCACAGGTTTATTGACATGTTATACTGATACGATGTGTCTTGCTGCATGCTTTTGCTGAAAGCGTGCATGCTTGTTGATTGCTAGTTGAGTGTTCACAGCTTTCACTTGCAGCCATAGTGGTGTTTGGTGGCCGTCAGCTCAGTACATCGGTTCGGTTTGACATGTGCTACATTGTTGCCGGCAATTTAACTTGACAGAGCGCTGGTCTGTTCTGGTACGCAGCGAGTATCAGATATGACGAGACAGTTCAAGGACATGCGAAAGCAGATGGAAGAGAACGAGGACGTGGCCACGCTCATGCGTGGCCTACGCGGTCAAGGGCTTTCAGACTCAGAATTTGCGGATGCCAATGTGCAGATGCGCCTTGTTGAAGTCGCCAGGGAGGTATGTGGCGTATGGCACCATGTTTTGGTCTGGAACACTTGCGAGTACTGAGTCCCGTAGTAGACCTGCAGTGGTGTTGTCATGCAATCCAGTTAGCTGCAGGCATGCACATGTGCATGCCTGCAATCGCATCCTGTTTTGTGGTGTAGTGTTTGAAAGCTTGCGCTCATTGTGCGCGCAGGGTACGGACATGCTACCACTAGATTATGACCCGGATGTGATAGCAGCGTTTTGGGGCAAGCGGCCAGGTGCTGTTACAACGCGCATTTTCCAGCTGTTGTCGATAGCTGGAGGGTTCCTGTCTGGGATTGCGTGGGATATAGTTCGCGGAAAAGTGCAAGAGGTAAGTACTTCACCGCCATCTACACCATTATAATTGTTTTGGTATGTGCCAATTCTTATGGTTGCATTTGACAGAATGAGGTGAAGAGGGCTGTGCAACTACGCGAGATTGTGACAAGCCTCGGTCCAGCTTATATCAAGCTGGGGCAGGCTTTGTCGATTAGGCCAGATTTGCTCTCACCGAAAGCTATGAACGAGCTGCAGAAGTTGTGCGACAAGGTACAGTGGAGTTGTGGCTGCGTTCAGTAAATGTGTACGGCAAGCAGAAGGCCTGCACACAACAGCAGCAGCATATTCATTGAATTTGCAAATTAGGTGCCTTCGTATCCAAATGAGATAGCCATGAAGCTCATTGAGGATGAGTTGGGGGCGCCTTGGTATGAGGTATACTCCGAACTCAGTCCCAACCCCATTGCCGCAGGTACTACTGACGCAACATGCAGTGTTGCCTTTGCCCTACGTGTAGTGCCTAATGTCACTATTGTGTAGCATCTTTGGGTCAGGTTTATAAGGGAAGGCTGAAAGCGACTGGTGATAATGTGGCCGTAAAAGTCCAGCGGCCCTTTGTTCTGGAGACTGTCACCGTTGACCTCTTCATCATCCGCAAGCTGGGTGTTGCTCTTCGGAAGGTAAGCGATCAGGAATCCGTATGCCACCCCGCATGCAGTTGTTGTTTCAGTTTTGGTGCATTGATTGGATGCGCGCGCAAGTGTGCATGGGAGGGGTCTGATGATCATTCACAGGTACCGCAAATTGCAACAGATGTCGTTGGGTTGGTTGATGAGTGGGCTGCGCGCTTTTTTGAGGAGTTGGACTATGTGCGAGAGGGGAGGAATGCAACCGAGTTTGCTGCCATGATAAAAGATGATTTGCCTCAGGTACATGTGTTTTCTTTGTGCTGCATGGCAGTCAGACCACCATGATTCTAGCCAATGCCTTGCACGTGGGTTTCAGCTGTACATGGCTGAGTTCCGACTCAATGGCATGTGTATCAACGCCCAAAATGTGTGCAGATTGTGGTTCCCAAGACATATGCTGAGTACACATCAAGACGTGTGCTGACATCAGAGTGGCTAGAGGGGGAGAAGCTTGCACAGTCTAAGGCTGATGACGTGGCAGACCTGGTCAACATTGGTGTAATTGCTTACCTGAAGCAGCTCTTGGACACAGGCTTTTTTCACGCTGGTGGGTGGAGAGACTGCCTTGCTCTGCTGACAGCATTGCATGGTGTCAGTGGTGCTACGTATTCACACTCTCTGCATTGCAGACCCGCATCCCGGTAACCTGATCCGCACACCTGATGGACGCCTGGCCATTCTGGACTTTGGACTGATGACACGCATCACTGATGATCAAAAGTAAGCAGTAGGAGAACTCACATGTTACAAATGTCCTGTCTTTTCTGTGGTAAGGTAGCCCACACGCTTCTCTCAGGTATGGAATGATCGAGGCCATATCACATCTAATGCATCGCGACTACGAGGCAATTGTTGAGGACTTCGTTCTTCTTGACTTCATTCCTCCTGGTGTTAACCTGCAGCCCATTATGCCTGTGCTAGCAAAGGTGTGCAGTTGCATTCTGCATGATGCCAGGCAACGCAGCGGTTCTTATGCAACATGCACTCAGATAGGTAAATTTGGCTTGTCTCAAATTGTGTTCTGCAGGTGTTTGATCAAGCTCTGGCGGGTGGTGGTGCAAAGAGCATTAACTTCCAGGAGCTTGCGGCGGACTTGGCACAGATTACATTCGACTACCCATTCAGAATTCCTCCTTACTTTGCTTTGATTATCAGAGCCATTGGCGTGCTGGAGGGCATTGCGCTGGTGGGCAACCCCGATTTTGCTATAGTTGATGAAGCCTACCCTTACATCTCGAAAAGGCTGCTAACAGACCAGTCTCCACGCCTCCGCGCTGCGCTGCGCTACACCATCTATGGCAAATCCAACGTGCTCAACGTGGACAGATTGATAGATGTGCTGCAGGCATTTGAAACCTTCACAGTGGCTTCACAGAGTGCACAAGGCAACAGCACCTACGGCAATGACGAGTTCAATCGTGGCCAGCTGGTGTCCACACCAGCTTCTACTTCCGCCACATACACGAGTGAAAGCTTTGCAACCCGGTTCTTTGCACCGGGCGATGACATGAATCGCAATAGAGAGGCGCTGAACTTCTTGCTTTCACCAGAGGGATCTTTTTTCAGGGAGTTTCTGTTGGATGAGATTGTCAAGGGCATTGATGCCATGAGCAGACAGCAGCTGTTAGAGCTGGTCTCGACGCTGGGCTTGCAGAACACCTATGTGCCTGTCTTGGTCCCGGGAGCTGTGCGCGGGTTCAAGCTGGCACCTGACCTGAGCGTTGATGACCGGCAAGTTGTTGACAATGTTGTGAAGATGTTTACCTTCCTGGCGGGGGGGTCCTCCTCAGCAGGTGCCGTTGGTAGTGGACCTTTGGGCGCATTTCCTAGCCCAGTGTCGCTGTTTCTTCCTGGCGAGCAAAGTGCAGCTTTTAGGCAACTAGCGCCACTGTTGCCTGCTGTCGCAATGGAAATCTTGCCGGAGGTCATCAATAGGCTGACGGGTCGCATTGTTGCTCGGTTCATCAGGGAGGTGTTTGTTAGGTAGCAGTGTTGCTAATTAAGTACGCAAACTGTGCCATGCAGCATAGATTAGACTAACGCTGATATGTATTGTACAGTATTGTATGTATGTGACTGAGGCGTCATCAAGTCAAACCATGTCATGTGAGATATTATGCTGGCGTAGTTACCTGTATGTATACTCGTAGCTACAGAGGGCCGCTGACCAAGGCGCATGTGCAGGTGATGACGCACGCATGCATGCATGCATGCATGTCTAATGGGTATGGGCAGAAGAGAAGGTAGGTAGCAGCTAGGTTGGCAGCCCGGTGGTTAATAAGAGTGGTTCATGGTGTGGTGAGTTGACTGCTCATGCATGTTCCACACTATCATGCATGCCACAATCCTGGTACTTTATTTATTATACACTCCATGCCCAAGTTGGTGCGACCATCCCATGTCAAAGGCTAGACCAGTCGCTCATGCAGTTGAGGTGAGTGGCTGGCTACCCTATGTTACGGCATAGGGCATGCATGTCACCGTGCTGGTGTAGTGTAGTGTGGAGTGGATAGGTGGGTGCTTGACCTGGAGTACCCTGCATGTGTAGTTGCCTAGTTGATAGCGAGAGTTGGGGCCTACCCCACTAGCCATGCATAGCAATGCACTGGACGAAGTTACAAGTGAAAGTACATGGGGAGCAGCGCAAGTCTGCCCGTGTCATCAAAGTAGACGCACACAACCATGACATGCACCGCCGCAGAGGGAGTTTCTGTGCGTGCCGTACATACATGCGTGTGTGTACTAACAAAACCCTAAGCCGGCAGTAGAAGGTTGACGGCGATGGTGGCGGGGGTGTGGGTGAAGCGGGAGGGGGAGTCCGTTGAGTCCTGCTGCTAGTGTGACCGCTGCTGCTGCAAAAAGGCCGCTGATCAAGGCGCATGTGCAGGTGATGACGCACGCATGCATGCATGCATGTCTAATGGGTATGGGCAGTAGAGAAGGTAGCAGCTAGGTTGGCAGCCCGATGGTTAATAAGAGTGCTTCAAGTTGTGGTGAGTCGATTGTTCATGCATGTGTGTGTCACACTCTCATGCATGCCACAATCCTTGCACTCTATTCATTGTACCTGACACGGTGGTTGGATGTGTGAAACAGGGGGGGGGGGGGGGGGGNAGTGGTTGCATGAGCACAACTACTATGATTGCTGCATGAGCATGGCTAACATGTGTTAATGATTGCTAACTGCAAGCTGCATGAATGCAATAGCACCTTCGGTTTTGTATCTACGTACATCTATCGTTCATGAACATTCACATCGTGTAAAATTAAATACTCATGTGCATGACTATTGGTTGTAATAAGCCTACCGTATGTCACTCGCTGCTTGTGGCTGCGTGCTCTTGCTGTTCCTTTTGTAGGCCTGCATGCAGCCGTGTGATTGTGCTGTGCACAAATTATTGTTACCTCAAAGACGATAAGATTATTAGTGATTGCAATGGACGCTATCCCCCACAGCAATTATCTCATTGCGGCTTTGCATTCTTAGGGGACCCAGCTGAATGTTGCTGCAAGTTTGCCTAGGTATAGGTATGCTAATGTGGGTAACATACTTTCTTTGCTATGGGCTTGGGCCAGCCCATTTGCTTGCGACGATTCTCAGTGCATAAATTTCATTTCTTGTTGCTTTCGTACTGCGATGAAACATATGTACATGAATATGGGTAGCGCTCATAAGCCTGCGAGCATTGCCACTCCACATGTCACACTTGTATACATGTGATTGTGTTCATTTATAGGTGTTATAACAATAATCTTCATTTACAAGTTGATATATAAGACACACTATCATGCGATAATTATGTCAGTTACGGTTTGCTACTGTACTAACTGAACATGCTTATAGCCTATGCTTACGTCGCAGCATGTATGCATGAGTATTGCATGTGGTAATAAACACAATAACATACGTAAACATTCGGCAATAATTTGCACATTGCGAGTAAAGCATTTGCAAAAAGTCCCACCTTAAACCGGAGTCCCCTTGGGAGGGAGGGTTGTTGCACTGCAAACCAAGGGGATTGTATACCATACATGGAATCAAATAGCAATGTCACTTTGCACAGCACCTTTACCAAGCAAAATGAATGCATCTTATAACGATGCAAATCGGCGTCAAGTTCTTTATTTATGACAGTCTTCAACTCGCGTGTACAATAGTGGCAAGTACTCCATTGCATCAACCAACAGTAGCCTTAACAGAACTCATCCTTACAAGAGCAACATGCTGCCTACTGGCGTAAGGGTAGCCCTATGGCACAGCATTTCCTTACATCTGATGATAGGTTGCTGGGAAATCTTAATCTCTGTCCATGTCCTGCAATTGCAGCAACATTGCAGACTGCTGCTGCAAGTGCAGGTCGGTCACACACAGATCATCTCAACAATCGACGCTGTGCAGGTCGCCACTTTATATCATACGCTCTAGCGCCCTCCCAGCCGTCGATCCTGCGAGCTGCGAGGAAATATCAGCGCGCTGACGAGTGACCACGTTACGCGCGTAACGCTGATGTGTGACACCTCACAGCGGTCTGTGGCACTACTGCCAGCTGGCGTGCCTTGTCGGGTGACTGAGCAGGCGGCGCCTGTGACGGCGACGGTAGTGGCGGTGTCTTCACAACCTTTGTGGTAACATTGGTAGAGGGCGATATGGCTGCGGTGGTGTGCTCATCTGCGTCTGCGGTGGTCGCTTCCCAGCAGCGCTGCTCCGCAAGCCCTGTGCTGTCGACGCGCCGGAGCGTTGCGGCTAAGGTCGCTGGTGCCAAGGCTTTCATGCGTGGCTCGCCTGTTGCTATTCGCCGCCAGGGTGAGTGAAAGGTTTAGCTAGCTTGGGGTCGGAGCGCATGCTGGCTGCGCCACCTTGGCAATTCTTCGTTGCAACTCAACGCCCGCACACCCCTTAAGCCGCAGACGTCTCCCAACTGCTTTGTTCGTAACATAGGTTTATGATCCAGTCTGCGTGTAGACAAGGCAGCTTTCTCCATCCTGTCGCGATTGTCTCTCAGTGTGCGTACAGCTGCGTCCTCCATGCATTGTGCTGCTTACAATCACTTTTGTCATTCGCAGGTTGTTAGTCGTGCACGCGTCGCAATAGTCTCACACAGAATGGTCGACTTGCTGTGGAGCGCAGTGCATGCTAAGAAAAGCGCATGACAGGTTCTGTGCGCTCAGCTCCGGCATTCGTCGTGCGCGCTGCCGCTGAGGATGACGCCTCAGCAAATGCTCAGGCCCTGGTTGAAGATTTGAAGTCCAAGGTACGTGCAACTAGTTCTCATGCATATATCGCAAGTTGCTGTCAACCGCAACAATGTTCAATACAAATACAGACAGATCCCACGATTGGTGTGTTGAAATCGTGAAGTGGCATGCTGTGTCTTGCATGTGGCTACAACTTAGTATCTCTGTGCAGTGGGACGCTGCTGAGAACAAGTCCACCATCGTTCTTTATGCTGGTTTCTCCATCTTTGCTCTGTGGCTAGCTTCTGCTGTCGTTGGCGCAATCAACTCTGTACCTTTGGTGAGTCTATGCAAGAGTTTCGTGTGCCAGTCTTTACCTTCCCTTGCAATGGACGGGTAAGGCTGTGGGTGGATGGCATTAAACAGTAAGGCCTGATTGGCTTTCCTTTCTCAACAGCTGCCCAAGGTGATGGAGTTGATTGGCCTTGGTTACAGTGGCTGGTTCGTATACCGCTACCTGCTCTTCAAGGTGACTGCATCGTTTGTGTTGGCCAATATGTAGCGCAGTGTGATGCTTCAGTTATAACTCTATTGTGTGTTCAGTCTTCAAGAAAAGAGCTGCTCCAAGACCTTGACGACCTGAAGAGCAAGATTGCCGGCACACCCAAGAACTAAACTAAGCTTGAGCACTTGTGGTAGGCTTACTGGCACTAGATAGGTAACAGGTTAGTGTGTATATGTTAACAACGCAAGGTCTTGCCTGTGTAAGTTGCAGTTGTAAATTCTGCACTGAGTGAAGTATGCCTGCAAGTCGTGCTGGTTGTGTCGCGTACATTGGGTGGAAGGCGGGGGAATTGTTCTGTAGGGAATTGCAGTAACCTGCAACCACATCTGACAGCATCTTCTGCAGATGCCATCTTGTGCGGTTGACGCCTTACTGGTGACAGACACCACATGACCTCAATCGCATGGCACCTGTTGTCAATATATATATATATACTGAACAAGCTTGCTACAAGGCATCAACTTGTCAGCGGTCGGACAGATGTCGTTGGAGTACACGAAGTCAGGTAACTAGACCATGCACATTTGTACGTAGAGTACCAATTTGACTAGGGGGCATGCGAGTTATCGCATGTAGTACCGGCAGTGCCAGGCTGGGGTCCGGTCCAGACGGCGGCGCCAACGGCGGAAGCGGACGCTGTGCTGGCAGCGGCGGCAGTGTAGTTGTATAGGCGTGCTTGCATGCCGCTGACGTGCGTGTGAGTATGCTAGTGCGATGATAGGCAGGGATGACAGTGCATAGCATGGTGTGACGATTTTGCTGTTAGTTTTTAGACCGGCAGTAGTCACAGACATGTAGCACATGCTCAATAGTTCAAAGCACTGGCATGCACAGGGTAAAACAGAGGCAATGCATGTACCAGATGCTTGCGCTGCATGGTGTGCACTTTGCATACAATAGTTTGGCCGCGCTTATATACCAATCAATTTGGGAGTCTTGTCATACGGCATATCAGACCAAGAGTTTCAATGTATGCTCATATGGTCGTAACGACCAGAACACATGCAATAGCGTAGTGTGCATTGTACTTCTCATTCATATGCTGCCATAGCCTATCGGTGACGCCCTTATATGCAAAATTATGATTGCATGTACGATATGCATGACTAATGGGGTAGCGGTAATGGAGTAGTTGTGTAGCGAAGTAGCCCGGCGGCAAACTGATAATGTGTGTGCAGTGCATATCGTGCTATGTCAAAGCCGTTATGCATGTCCTATGCATGCATACCTTACAATCTATGTACACCACTACCCAACTTAAGTCTATAGTGCTTCATATGAAGCACTACAAATGCATCTTTGTTAAAGGCTGCGGAAGCGTTGAACGACTGAACAACAAGCTGCAGCCTTTAAAACAGGGACATTAGTAACACCAACAGCGGGCTCACATACTCCAGCAGGAGGTAGCCTTTTTACACTTGGCTCGGTGGCGTTGCGCGCACCAGCCATCACCGTTGGTGCTATGATGTCGGAATCTCCTCTCAAGGACTTGTACGCTGCACTGCGGCGTACCTTCCCACCCCAGACCACCAACAAGGTAGAGGTGTTGAGACGCTTTTTACGGAAGCCCAATAAGGACCCTTTCCGGCTGTATTTGCGGTTGGAAGGCTACTGAAGGACACTAACTACACGATCGTCAGTGAGGAGGCAGCCGCAGTTGTGAACGTGGCTGAGTTGGACCCCACCTTCAGTGAGTTGACGCGCTTGACACTGAACTACAATAGACCCCTCGGCTACACCCTCAAGGAAGCTTTTGAGATTGCACAAGCCACTCACAAGCGTGCGGTGTATAAGAAGGCAGTGTTGGACACCAACCGAAGCGCCTCACGTCCCATGGCAAGCACGAGTGCTGAGCCCCCTTGATGAGACCGCAATCGGGATGCTCCAGTCACGCGCAACAAGGACAAACGGTCAGCTCATGCTGCCCTTGTTGCTCCCGTGATGTGCCATCGGTGTGGTCGACATGGGCAGTACTAGAAGGAGTGCACCACCGAGGATTATGGCAGCCTTGAGTGTGACTACTTCCATTAGATGGGACACTTGGAGGCAGTATGCTGGCTGCAGTTCCTCGAGCTGCGGCCCTCTATTGGTCACAACAACAGCAACAGCGCTAGTGGCTATCGTTGCAACAATAACAACAACAACAACAACAACAACTACTGCTACAACAACAGCAACGCTGGTGGCTACAACAACGACAACAACGCTGTTGGCCACAACTAGAAGCAAACAACGAGCAAAACTACCACAACGAGTGGCCCAACTAGAAGAAAACAAGGAGCAAAACTACCAAGCCTGCTACGCTGCCCGATGGGCATTGATAGCACCTAAACGCGATAGAGACACCCCGACGCCATCGCGTGTGCAACCACCAAAACGTGGGCGCAGAGAGGCTGGCACATCGTCAACAGCAGCATCGTTGAAAACCACAAGTGGGGCAAACTCGACGGCCACGACCCTTGCTGGGACGACCCCATCGACGACATCGCCAACAGCAACACTCACAGGTGCCGCCAGTGCGGATATACCCAGCACTACGTTGGCGCCAGAGATAACCGGCACTGAGGCTGCAGTCATGGCTAGCGAACCCATTGGTGGTGTTGGCACCACACCCGCTATAGCTGCGGACACTGCACCAGCCGCGACTGCAGCAACGCTCACAGCAACGACCTCCGTCTCCACGACAGCGTTGCCGCACCTATGCCCGCCCCTGCTGTCATTGCCGCCGCACCATTAGGGGTTCGTGCGGCCCCTCCTCCGCACCTTGATATCACTCAACAGGTGCCACGCGAACCGCAAGCAGAGCGCGCTTGGGATGTCCATTATACGCAACATCAAGCCCACCACCGTTGCGTACGGACCGTGGGGTCAGTGCACAACGCATGTAGCACGAGATGATCGCATCCTGCCGCTACCACCGCCCGAATACCATACACTGTCACAGCCCACCCAACACCAGCTGGAAGACGAGATTCTAGCCGGCACTGCTTTTAAAATGAGAAACCGTCTTTTCGGGGTCACTTAGCGGCACCCTGCTGGGTTGGAGCTGACAATAATTTGTTCTTGGCGCTGCACGCGAGGCTGCAGCACGCACCCGGCCGATCACAACAGCACAGCAATGCTAGTTCAACAGATTGACTTCGAGCCCTCACCGCTGGACCCGCTCGAACTTTAGCATTGCCGAGTGCAAAGCCTTATGATGGCCACCTGAAGCATGCCGCTTGGCGCTGACCAGGCACTCCGTGGGCTCACCCAGGGGAGTCACCAACAACGGTTCTCTGCTTATGAACAGGCACATTGCTATTGGCAAAAACAAGCCGCGCAAGTTGATGCACGCCGACAGGCGTATAAAGCAGCACGCGCCGCTTCAGTGCAACCCGCCGGGTCGTCAGATGTCGCTGGCACCTCCACTGCACTTGCCGTGGTGCCACCAGCGTGGTGCCAACAACAATACAGCTAGGGCAAGCAACTGTTGCTGATCAAGCGAGGGCGTTGGCGCAACAATTGAGGGGGGTAATTGCCCGGCTGCCCCCTTTGATCGATGGTATGCCCAACAATTAGCGGGATGCAAAACGAGGTTACCTTACCCCACAAGGAGACACCACCCAGCGAGGAGGAGCTGGTATGGTAGGAGAGCAACAACTCCGTACCGCTATCATACAACAAGCAGTCATGCTGCACCGGCCCGAGGGCAGTGCATTGAGGCAGATGATGGGGATGCGAGAAGGCAGCGCCTCTTGAGCACGACTTGTGACGTGGCTAATCACCCCGCTGTCCCCACGTTCGCCTATGGCAACATAGCATCATGGTTGGGGGCATTCATCCACTAGCAACGGTAAGCACACGACGAAGCTGCCACCACTGCGTTAGACACTTTGGAGGGAGTGCAGGAGGCAATGCTGCG
Organism: Chlorokybus atmophyticus; assembly: GCA_009103225.1. Classification (NCBI taxonomy): domain Eukaryota; kingdom Viridiplantae; phylum Streptophyta; class Chlorokybophyceae; order Chlorokybales; family Chlorokybaceae; genus Chlorokybus; species Chlorokybus atmophyticus. Next base: position 1,025,380 of record RHPI01001715.1, read on the forward strand.
GCTGTCGGGAGTAGAAGCAGCACGGCAACGCCGGCGCATCGCTCATGAGCTACACACGCAGCAGATCAAATCCAAACGCACCATATGGGCGCGCGCCATGATCGTGCTCGATGTCGGCGTGGTACAAGGCAGGTGGGATGCCTACATGGTAGGGATCTTGCAAGTCCCCACCGTCACTTACGACATGCGGCAGCAGTTACTGCGCGCGGTATACCTGTAGCCCATGCCACAATATCACCACCGGAGCGATGTGGACACGGAGCCCACAGCCACGCGGGAAGGGACATTGGTCAGAAAGGCAGCTCATGCTGTCTGATGGACCTACGCCGTAGAACAAGCAGAACGCGAGGCAGGCCCGCAAACACTGGGTCTGCCGGGCTTTCCTCCACAATCATTGGGGTCGCCAGCAGGCATCCCATTTTCTCAAAGGTGGCATCCACCATCACCTCAATCACAGCCAGCACGAGAACCCCTAGCGCAAAGGCCTCCCCGTGTCTATCAACCACCATGACAAGGTCGATTTGGCAGAGGGAGAGGACGAGGACGGTGTCCTTTAAACCCAGCAGGCAAAGGAGCTCTAGCTGCGGATGCGTTCAGCACCTCCATCTGAGAAGCATGAGGCACCGGTGCCGACAGCCCGCACCAAAAGGCTACGCATCAATGCCAATGCTGCCATGGTAGCCAACCAAGGCAAGCATGTGACCATCAACGGCCTGGCGGGTGATGCTGGACACTGGGACACAACCAGTCATCATCGGGCGCTTCCTTGCCTCGCAGTCCCTTGGCATCACCAGCTCGGACCTGCTGCCTTGTCTATATGTATTCGACACAGCAACGGGGAGCCGTGACAAGGTGATGGGAGTCATCAAGGAGGCCTTTTGCATTTGGCTGACAGGGCTGGACTCAACCCACACCACAGAGATCATTCACCAATGCATGGTCACCAACTGGCTGCTTCGAATTTCTGCTTGGACAGGACTTCAACTTTCCCACCAACTTTCCCGGGGGTATGGGCCTTGATTACTGGACGGAGCGGAGTTGGTTCCGACCACAGCAGGATGAAGATGACGGAGAGGTACAGGGCTTCCTACCCCTCGAATTGGTGTCACGCACGCGTGCCCAATGCAAAGTGGCCGCCACGGCCACACGCAGTCACGTGCGCACACGGAAGGCTGCAGCCATATATCACAGCACCCGCACAGGAGTTGCTGTCGTCGCCGCAGCCCCTTGCCGCACAGACGACTCCACTCCCAATCCTTACACTAAGGAGCAGGAGGATGCCACTACTGAGGTGGCAGTACAAGACCCCGGCCGCACGCCGTCCTCGTGCACAGGTGGACGTGCACCTTTTGCTAACCCAGCCATTGATTACTTCGCGCTTCCACAATTACAAGGGACACAGCAAGGTGCACGACCAGCACATTGAAGCCATTAAAGTTGTGGAATCTCATACCTTTTTGCGGCAGCAGGGCATCACGGTGTTGGAACTGTTTGGCGGCATCGGCAGTGGTCTCGCTGCGGTCCTCAATACAAGTGTAAAAGCCATCAAGTATTAATATTGCGACCCTAACCTGCGCGCTCAAACAGCCCTTAAGCACCATCTGCATCAGCTGCACGAGCGCTATCCACAGCAATTGCTCTCGTCGGCACTGCAAGGCAGCCTTAAGGCATTGCCACAAGACATCCGACTAATTATTGAGGACCACTTGCTGTCCCTTGGCAACATTGACTTGTTGATAGCTTGATGGGAGTGCCAAGGACACTCCATGGCAGGAAAAGGCCAAGGCCTTAACAACCCTCGCTCAGGTCTCAGTTTTGGGAGTTGATGAGAGTCATCCATTTCCTTCAACAGCATCAGATCTCTAGGCCACTAGGGTATGTCATCAAGAATGTGCATGCGGACGACGACAAGCGTCCCCATGTAGCCTCCACCTACCAATAGGTGTGCTCCATTTTTGGGCATCCACTCAAGGTGAACGCAGCGCGCCATGGGCTCGTGCACAATGTGTGCGCGCCAAGTGGACAAACTTGGCCACCACTGAAGAGCTAATTACATCAGAGGACACGCGCAGCACACGGCCAAGCAACGTCTTCGTCCGTGACATCCTTGACCCCGACCGTAAAGCCCAACCTGTCACGCGTCTTGACCACAGCCACATCTACCAGTGCAACCAACCTAAGCAACCGCGCCGCGCACTTCCCACTTTCGTGTCCTCCCCAGGGTCCTATGCCTTCCGCAATGGAGGTGATAGCGTGGTGTTCAACACCACGACGGGCAATCTGAAAGAACCGAACGCATGTGAGCGCGAACGCGCCATGGGGTTCTTTCCCAACAGTATCATAGGGTCCCCGCTGACCAACAATCAGCAACGTCAGCTGCTCGGCCGCGCCATGGACCAAAACAGCATAGTCTGGCTGCTAGAGCTGAGTTTCACGTTGTAGGACCGCCATGTGTCTTTCGAGGATCTTGAACACTTGGTTGGGGGGTGGGCTGATTGCGTTGCAGACACCAAGGCAGCTCACACAGCCATCAAGGTGGCTCAAATGGAGGAGCAAGCAGCAGTGATAGTGGAAAACATCCCCGTGGTTGCAAACGCAATGTCTTGAGACCACGCCATTGGCCCTCTTGCTACGGAGGACACAGGAGAAAAGCTGGAGGCTCTCCTCAACAAGTGGAGGAGCCAATACAGCTTTAACGTGAAGGAGTTGGGTACATGTTTAATGTATCATATGGACATCGAGCTGGTGGACACTGAGCCGGTGTTCCGAGGGCAATACATGCTCTCCACTATGGAGGAGGATTTGGTGGAATAGAGATGTAAGGCTTTGCTAAACGCAGGCCTCTTTGAAGGGTCCACATCGGACTTTGCAGCCGCGACAATCATGCCGTTGAAGAAGGATTTAGCAGGCAACAAGACAGAATGGGGCATGTGCGGCGACTACCGCCCCCTAAACAACAAGACCAAACAAGACAGATACCCAATGCCCACAGCAAAGGGCATCAACAATGATGTGGGAGACTGCACAGTCTTTAGCATCCTTGAAATGTGCCAAAGGTACAACCAAATCGCCATCAAGGATGAGGACAAGCACAAGACCTTCTTCTGAGGCAACTGGCAGTTGTACTACTAGAAGATGATGCCGTTCGGGCTGGAAAATGCCCGCTAAGTTCTAGCACGTCATGGACAAAGTCTTAAAGGGGCTAGACTTCGCGCGGTGCTACATCAATGACATCCTCATCTTCAGCCGCAGCAACGAACAGCACTTACATCACATCGAGGAGGTGCTGGAGAGGCTTAAGGGAGTGGGGATGACTTTGCACCCGGACAAGTGCACCCTCTTCACTCACAAGGTACTCTACTTGGGGCACATAATTGTGCCCCACGTTGTGTACGTACAGCAGGCAAAGGTGGAGGCCCTGGCAGCTATCCCTGCTTCGACGGACCTCACGCGCCTGCGCGCCTTCTTGGGCCTTGCCAACTGTTATCGCCGATTTATGATAGACTTCGCAAAGATAGCGCGGCCCCTCAACGAGCTACTGAAGAAGGAGGTGAAGTTCGCATGGAAGGAGCCGTAATAGCAGGCCTTCGAGGAGCTGAAAAGCAGGCTCACTGCAGCTCCCATCTTTCAACATCCTGATTACACCAAACCTTTCATCCTTCACATCGACTGGAGTATGCTGAGGATAGGAGCCCGTGCTAGTGCAGCGCGATGAGAACAAGAAGAAGCGCATACGCCAGCCGGAGCAACAACAGTGTCGAGGCCAATTACAGCAGCTACGAGGGAGAGTGCCTCCCTGCAGTGTGGGCTATCTCCTTTTGCCGGCCCTTCCTCTTCGGGCGACAGTTTCAGTCGATCATGAGCCGCTCAGATGGTTGATGACCAACCAACATTTGACAGGGAAACTTGCCTATTAGGCCCTGCTATTGCAGGAGTATGAGTTTGAGATCGACCACCGCGCTGGTCTTACCAACTAAGATGCCAATGGACTCAGTCGTAATGCCCACCTCAGCGCCAACGACACAACTGAAGCGCAACATGAGCTCAACCCTATAGCTGCAGCTTCTACAGTGGCTGCCATGTTGCTGTCGCCGCATTGTGCTCAGGTCGCAAGACCAGCACCTCAGCAGCTGCCGCGGCAGCAGCTGAGGCGATGCCTGCTATAACGAAGTGCTACCGCTATGCGGTTCCCCGCCCTTGTTTAATAAGAAATAAGGGTCCCAACGGGATAAACACAGCCATTAAAGTCGTATTAGGGCTTTTATAAGCCCTAATAAGGTGTTATGTTACTTAACACTGACATCGACTTGAGACATGAGTCTTAAGTCAATATCGGCCGCATGGCGGCGCTTCTAACGCAGCGACCGTCATAGCCAGGGGATCTTTTGATCCCCTGCCTGCCAGCGGTGGCGGCGGCGACGTGGCTGTGGTTGGTGGTGTTGGGGTAGGGGATGAAAGGGGGCGGTAGCACTCCCCCCCTTACATTGGTATCGGAGCGAGGACGGCGAGGGGTTTGTGGGGGGCGGCGGCGGCTCTGGCGGCGCAGTAGCGGCAGCAACTATCGGCAGTAGGCGACGCAGCAGGCGACGCGGCAGTAGGCGACGCAGCAGCGGCAATGGCGGCGGCGGCGCTAGCTTAGCTACCCACAAGTTAGGGTGGGTAGTGGTGTTAGTTGTTGTTGTTGTTGTTGTGCATAACGCTGCTGCTGGTGTAGCTTAGCTTAGCCTTGCTTACTTGCTTGCTTGGCCTGGCGTAGCCTAATCGCCCTAGCCTAGCCTAGCTTGCTGATAGGGGAGGCTGCCATTCAAGCTTTCTCCTCTAGGCATTGCATGTCCAGCACATCACATAGTACTTTATATTATTATAAACACTTGTGTGTGCTTGGGACATTGCCACCAAGTGGATTCGTAGTGGTGTGAAGGTTTTGTGTGCTATATCATTTACACAATCCTTTGGGAGCAGTCCGGTGGCAACATCGGCTGTTTCGGTCGCCAATCAGTGCGGTGAGGCCGCCAAAGTCATTCTGGGCGGCCGATTTGAAACTCACAACTCACAACTTGTCGATATCGGCCTGTAGGGCTGATTCAACGAGATTTTGGCACCTTGTGTGTCAATTGCGATTGTGAGTTGAGCTGAGTTGTACAAAGTGAAAACTTTGAGTTCCTATAGCTTGTGAACCGTTGCATGGATTCGCGTGCGGTTTGTTGACAAGCGAGTGTCTTGTTGAGATGTGTTGGGGAGTCATTTTACGTGCTGTTTACCCAAGTATAGCACCTTGAAATCAACGAGAAAGAAACAACAAATTGTAACACTTTCAGAGTGCACAATTCGTGTGCTTGTGCACTCGTGCACTTGCAACCTTCTTGATGGCTTGTCTCCTTGGGCAGATGTCTCACCAAGGAGAGGAAGGAGGGATGTATCCCGTACCTGAGGATTCATCGTATGCCATCAAGTGATGAGGAAGTGAAGCACTCAGACACGAGTGGTGGTCACAGTGTTGGTGAGGAGGAAGAAGCCGAGTCCGAGAGTGGTGAAGCTTCTTCAAAGAAGTCCTCTCATGATGACCAACCTATGGACGCTCAGAGCATCATTGGGGCGGCTATAGCGAAGTACGCATCAAAGCGTGAAGCTCTTCTTGCTGCACACCCCCAGCTTCGCAAGGAAGTGTGGGATGAGTGGCCGCAGCAAGTCCGTAACGCATATGAGACGGACTTCGCGGCACTCCCGTGCGCAAGCAAGGAGATGGTGATTCGCATGATCGAGCACGAGTTGACGCGTAATGTACCGCAACTCATGCGCACAGATCCGGCAGTGGCCACTCTTATGGCTACTGATGACAAACCAGGCCCGTATCCAGGCCAGATGATGGCGTTCGAGGCTTTCACCTTATTGACGGTGGAAACTTAGAAGCGTTGCAAGGACCGTTTCTGGTACTTGAGGCCTAAGTTTGAGGAGAAGTTAGCTCGAGAAGAGCGCTTAACTGCACGCCTCGATGCTATGCAGTCCGAGTTGGTGGCATTACGCAAGCAGGTGGCCGGGGCTACCACAACTGTAGCAGGGACATCAGTTGGCCTACCCGTCACAGCGCTGAACAAGCCCGAGAAGTTCAAACCCAATGGGGCTGTGAGCATTCATGATTGGGTGGTGAATGTAAAGCGCTACTTGGCTGCACTTCAGCAACCAATTAGTGAGCATACATCTGTTGCTGAGTTGCTCATGCCACCTGACGCTTTGGCCGAGTGGGCGCGTCAAACGGAGGATGGTGCTTCCAAGACTGTGGAGGCATTGTTTCAATTCTTGGTGGAGCGCTATGGTGGCATGGACCCGGCTACCGCTGCTCGCAATAAGCCTACCAAGCTGCGACAGAATGGTTGGGCGGCTTCTGTGTACTTGTAGGAGTTTCAGGCACTTGTTGGCCGTGTTAACAGTGGGCTCATGCCCATGGACAAGGCTGAGCAATTTGACCTGTACAAGCGCGGCTTGGATGCGCGTTTGCGCGACCAGTTGCAGTACAACACGTCTACGGGGCAACCTTGGGTTCCCTCGGACCTCGCAACCTTGCAAAGGTTGAGTGTGTATCTGTTCAATGACGATGCTGCGGCTATGCAGGACAAGTCACAGGTGGTGGCTTCTGTCAAGTCACATGGGGGAGGGGGGAAGCGGTTCCCTCCACCAAGTGCGCATGCGGCGAAAAAGGCCAAAACCTCATACGCACCTGCGAGTGGTGCTACGCCTATTGCAGCACGCGCCTGCTACGTGTGCCATCAGCCAGGTCACATTGCGAAGAACTGCCCAACCAAGGGAAAGGGCAAGGCCAAGAAGGTTGAATAGGATTACGTCGTGACTGATGTACCTTCATCTAGTGGCCAGTTGCTAGTGTTACATGCAGCAAATGGTCTGATGAATTGTCTCGTGTACATGTAATGACACATGCATGGCAAGCACATGATAAGCTGCCACTTTTTGATAGTGAAAAGGTGGATGACCAGGCTTGTGTGCTAGTGCATGTTAAATTTAACATGCTATTAGACGTTTTGCGCACATTGTGTGAGTTACATAATAAACACACGACACTGTGAGTGTGGTTGTCATGGTGCTGGATTATCATAGACCATGGCTAAAGCATACTCGGGGGGGACCTGTATTAAAACAATTTACAAAGCGTGAGACGGGGACAGTGCGTTTGTCAGCAATATTGATTAACCCGCGCATCAGTCACGGAATCTTGGCTACCTTTCAAGGGCGAGTAGTACCTTTATTTTAGACCTTCACAGGCACGGCACAGAGTATTACTAGCTCGTTCTTGGTTGACAACGGGGCAACGCATAACTTTGTCGAAGAAAAATGGGTTATGCGCAATAAGATAGCGTGTAAACCCTCAGCATTCTCAGCTGCTGGTGCTGGGGTTACGTCATTGGTAAAAAGGTGAAATTAAGTTGAAAGTTAAGATTGGTAGTTATCAAGCCAGTTTAACTTTCACCGTAGTGCCCATTGACATAGTTGGTGTTGATGTGGTATTTGGCCAAGAATGGCAGAATCAAGTGTCTATGACATTGGATTACTGCTGCACGGCTGTGCACAGTAAAGGGGCGTAAGCGCATCACTTTGTCCGTGCAGGGGTTGCATAGCTTGGGATACAAGCAAACAGACCATGTGTTTCTTACGGCGCTTCAAGTGCAGCGTGCGTTACGTAAAAACACACCTGCTTTTTTAAGGCACTAAACGTCGAGTGATGATGTAGTGCATGGCAATACAAAAGGTGTGGCGGACATCATTGAGAAATTCAAGGATGTGTCCTCAGATGAGTTGCCGGGCTTGCCCCTTGATCGAGGTGTCGGACACACAATACGTTTAATTTCTTATAGTGAGCCTCCATTTCGGCCTATATAGGTTGAGCCCTCGTGAGAGGGGGGAAATGGAAACACAGATAAAAGAGTTATTGGAAAAGGGATTAATTGAACCAAGTTCTTCACCCTTTGACGCACTCATATTGTTTGTTATTAAAAAAAATGGGAAGTTGCGCATGTGTGTGGATTACCGAGCTCTAAACAAGATTACGGTAAAGAACAGATACCCGTTGCCAAGGATTGATGATGTGTTTGACAAGTTGTCAGGCAATGCGTACTTCACTACGCTAGACTTGACAAGCGGCTATCATCAAATCCGGATTCGTCCTTTAGATGTTTATAAGACAGCATTCAGGACACCTACGGGCCATTATTAATACAAAGTGTTACCGTTTGGATTGACCAATGCACCCGCTGTGTTTTTAAAGGAAATGAATACAAGTTTCGGTGACATGCTTGGTGAACATGTCATGATATACTTGGATGACATCATTGTCTTTAGTAAAATAAAGGAAGAACATAGGCAACACTTGGAAGCGGTGTTTGCAAGATTGCGCAAGCATCGTTTGTTGGCAAATCTCACCAAGTGTGATTTTCGTAAAACGAAGTTGCCCTTTCTTGTTCACATTGTGAGTGGTGCAGGTATCAAATTTGACCCTCGCAAAGTGCAGATTGTGAAAGAGTGGCCCCAACCTTAGAATATCCATCAACTAAGGTCGTTTTTCTAGGGTTGGCAAACTATTTTCGCAAGTTCATGATGGGGTACTCGACAGTTGTCATGCCTTTGACCACACTGTTGCGTAAAGATGCCCCGTTCACTTGGACAACAGCACAAGAAGCTGCTGTGCAAAAGGTGAAGTTGGCTTTAACATCGGCGCCGGTGTTAGCACTGCCCAATTGGGACAAATACTTCATAGTGGTCAGTGACGCATCAACACTTGGGTGTGGTGCGGTACTATTGCAACATGGTAGACCTTGTGCATATGAGAGTAGAAAGTTCATTCCTGCAGAGGTGAACTACACTACGACAGAGCAAGAACTATTGGGTATAGTTCATGCTCTCGAAACATGGAGATGTTACCTAGAGGGTGTTCAGTTCACTATTGTGATTTATCACAACCCGTTGGTGTATTTCTCAACATAGCAAAACATGTCGAAACGGCAAGCGTGCTGGAATGAGTTTTTGTCCAGGTTCACCTTTGATTGGGTGTATCGGCCGGGCAGAACCAATGTGGCTGACCCTTTGAGTCGCTGCCCGTCATTACTGGCGGTGATGCGCGCGCAATTACTCGCGACACGCATCACATTGTCTCCCAATGATGAGTTTGTGCAAACTGTTGTACAGGGGTACACTTTGGACCCGTAGTTTTCTAATGTAGACAACTTACAAAAGTTTGACAAACGTGACAATCCGTATTACATGAACAACAGTTTGGTGATCCCTGATCATGCTGGACTACGTGTAAAATGCGTAGCGGATGTAAACGATCTACCTTACGCTGGGCACTTTGGTAATCGCAAAACCACTAAGGCCGCCTTGCGGCAGCGCAACAGTTGTATTGGTGGCCATTGTTGCCTGCTGATGTGAAGCGGTATGTGGACACGTGTGACAAATGTCAACATGACAAACCGTTACGCAAAAAAACCGCTGGGCTATTGCGGCCGTTAACAGTTCCTGACAGTAAGTGGGAAAGTGTGGATATGGACCTTATCACTGAGCTCCCTAAGACAGCATTGGGTCATACAGTGGTTGCAGTGTTTGAATCGTTTGACCAAAATGGTTCACATTGTTTCTTGCCGCACGGAGATAGGCTCCCGTGGTTTTAAGCGATGGTTTTTGTCGCGTCAGTGTTCAAGTTGCATGGCTTGCCTCGCAACATTGTATCTGACCGTGACCCGAGGTTTGTGGCTCAATTTTGAAAGTCATTATGTAACTTCCTGCAGATATAGCAGCAAATGAGTACCGCTTATCATCCGCAGACTGATGGTCAGACTGACCGCGCCAATCAAGTGATTGAGGAGACCATTCGGCGTTATCAAAGTCCGAATCAGTCTGATTGGAATATTTATCTTCCAGTGGCTGAGTTCGCGATTAACAATGCATGGCAAGAGAGCGTGCAGGAAACTCCGTTCTTCTTAAATTACGGAGTGCATCCACAAAGTCCTGCGAGTATTAAGTTGCCAGCTAATGACTTGACTCACGTGCCTGCAGCGCACGAGATGGCTGCGGCCATGCAAGACATTTTAGCATTGGCAAAGAGCTGTCTGCGCGCAGCGCAAGATTGACAGAAAGCCCAAGCTGATAAGCATCGTAGGCAGCCCGACTATGATGTGGGCAATTCGATGCTTTTGAGCACTAAAAACATATCCATCAAGGGAGTGGGTACCCAAAAATTTTTCCCTCGCTGGATAGGCCCCTTCAAAGTGGTTAATCGGGTCGGCACTCACGCATATCGTTTGGAGTTACCATATTCCATACATATACATAATGTGTTTCATGTGAGTGTACTGAAACCGTACCGTTCAGACGGTCGGGTTCAACCTCCTCCACCCCCAGTCGCAGTGGATGGCGATGATACTTTCGTGTATGAGGTGGAAACAATCTTGAGTCACCGTAAGCCCCAACGCGGACGCGCGCCGACTTACTTGGTGAAATGAAAAGGGTATAGTGTTGAACACAACACGTGGGAACCCGAAAGGAATCTTACCAATCTTACCAACTGCCAGGAGATTCTTCGGGAGTACTGGGGAGTGATGTGTCCGCACGCGGACGGTAAAAGGGTGCTGGCAGACATCTTTACCGCTTCGGCCCTGGTTCTTTTCTCACTCAGGTTTTCAGTGCTCACGGTGGGGCCTTGCTAACCCTTCAATCAGGACATTGAAACCTAAGTGGGGGGGAATGTAACGGAGTGCTACCGCTATGCGGTTCCCCGCCCTTATTTAATAAAAAATAAGGGTTCCAACGGGATAAACACAGCCATTAAAATCGTGTTAGGGCCTTTATATGCCCTAATAAGGTGTTATATTGCGTAACATTGATATCGACTTGAGACATGAGTCTCAAGTCGATATCGGCCGCATGGCGGCGCTGCTAACAGCAGCGACCGCCATAGCCAGGGGTTTTTTTGATCCCTTCCTTGGCTGCCAGCGGCGGCGGCAGCGACGTGGCTGTGGTTGGTGGTGTTGGGTTAGGGGATTAAAGGGGGCGGTAGCACTCCCCCCCTTACACCTGCCCTTGAGTCAATCGGCCCTACAAGGGATACCACAGAAGGAGACACGCGCGCCACCAGCGTCGAGATCGATGACGTGGAGCTGACGACCACCGACAGCAGGCAAGATGTATGGCTAGACAGGCCATCCCTCTTCTTCCTTTAAAGTGGTCAACTTCCCTCCGGCATGGGTGCGCGTGAGAAGGACCGCGTCAACCAACGCACTCAGCACTACCGCTGGGCAGATGACAAGCTGTATCAGCGTCTTCGCGGTGAAGACAAGGAGGTGCCAACCTCAGACACACGCGAGGGCATCATCACTACCCTACACACTGAGCTTGGACACTTTGGTGTCAAGCGTACGGTCAGCCTTGTAAGGCCACAATATTGGTGGCATGGGCTGTACAAGCAGGTGCAGGAGTTCATGGGTCACTGTCAACAGTGTGACATGGTGCGCACCAGCCTCAACACGCGCAGCGCAACATTACACCCTCTTCCCATCTCCGGCCTCTTCTATCGATTGGGACTCGACATCTTGGGAGACTTATAACCCTTGGCATGTGGCAACCGCTACATCCGAGTGATGATCGAGCATTTCTCTAAGTGGGTAGAGCTAGTGCCACTACCCGACAAGAGCAGTAGGGGGGTGGCTCAATCCTTCCTCTCTCATGTCATCAGCCGGTGCAGCAGCTGCGCAGAGGTCGTCACCGACTAAGGCACTGAGTTCAGGGTGGAGTTCAGGGGGGAGTTCGACACTCTCTTGGACAAGTGCTCGGTCGGTTATCACGATACCCATGGAGGAGTATTGGTGTGATAACTGCCGCGCCAACAACTCTTCACACTTGCGTTGAACACTGAGCTCTGGAGCTGGAACCTCCCCAGAACCTCAGGGGCAATGGCTTGTTGATTGTGTGTCCTACAGCACAGCATGTTTAAGAAGGAGGGGATTCTCTCCACATGTCCACTACTCCACATCAGCGGAATTGCTACGGGAAGCACCTACTCTTACAAGATGTCATCTTTGTGCTTTTGCTAACACCACCAGACATGCTACAGCATGCGGTATTAGCGTGTCCAGCAGTCATGTCTTTCCTTTCAGCTGCACGAGACAACGTGACCCTCAACTCTCCTCGACCCGACAGGTTGCCCCTGGCGGCGGCTGTGTCGGCGACGTGGCTGGTGGCGGTATTGGGTAGGGGATTGAAGGGAGGAGGTAGCAACCCCTCTTCTTTTATTGGTATCGGATCAAGGACGGCGAGGGGTCTGTGGGCGGCGGCTTTGGCATAGAGGCAGCAGGCGGCAACAACTGCGGCAACTAGCAGCCGTTACCCACTAGGGTGGGTAGTGGTGGTTGATCGCTGATTGTTGTTGTTGTTGTTGTTGTAATAATTGTCGCTGCCGCTCGTGTAGCTTAGCCTTGCTTGCTTGCTTAGCATAGCGTAGATTAGCCTAGTTGCCCTGGCCTAGCCTAGCTTGCTGTTAGAGGAGGCGGTCACTCGGCCTCTTCTCTAAGCATTGCATGCCCAGCACATCACAAAGTGAGAATTACTTATTTCACTTGTGCGTGCTTGTACCATTACGTGGATTCGTGGTATTGTGAAGGTTTTGTGTGTAATACTTCCACAATCTCTTACGGGTCAGTCCGGTGGCAACATTGGCTGTTTCGACTGCCAGTTAGTGCGGTGAGGCCGCCAGAGTCATTCTATGCGGCCGATATGAGACTTACGACTCACAACTTGTCGATATTGGCCTGTATGGGTGATTCAACAAGATCTGGCACCTTGTGTGTCAATTGTGAGTTGAGCTGACTTGTACAAAGTGAAAACTTTGAGTACCTATAGCTTGTGAATTGTCGCGTGGATCCGCGTGCGGTTTGTTGCAACAACAAGTGTCTGGTTGAGAGGTGTGTGGAGAACTCTTGCTTGAGCTAAATACTTCACGTTAACCATCTCAAACTTGACGAGACAAAACCAACAGACTTCGACACTTTCGAAGTGCACAACTTGTGTATTAGTGCACTTGCAAACTTCCATTATTGACGGCTTATAACCTGGGGCAGATGTCCGACCAAGGAGAGGAAGGTGTGATGTTTTCTTCCATGCCCAAGAAGTAAACATCATATGAGCTATCTAGTGATGAGGAAGTGAAGGACTCGGACACGAGTGAAAGCTATACGCTTACTGGCAGTGACAAGGAAGAAGAAGCTACGCAAAAGACTGGTGCTTTTCTCAACCAGTCTTCTCAGGGTGGATCAGTGGACACTCAAAATGTCATTGGCCGGGCCATCGAGAAGTATGCCTTAAAGCGTAAGGCTCTGCTTGCTGCCCACCCTCAGCTTCATTAGAAACGTGGGATGCATGGGCGCATAAGGTTCGCGATGGCTATGAGACAGACTTTGCCACACTCCCTCGCGCAAGCAAGGAGGTGGTGATCCGCATGCTTGAGCACGGGTTGACGAACAACATCCCGCCACTTGTGCGAGGTGATCCGAGAGTAGCTGCTTTCATGACCATACATGATAAGCCCCTCCCTCATCAAGGGAAGCGAATGGCGTTTCAAGGCTTGGCCAACTTGGTGGTGAAACCCCCCAACGTTGCAAAGATGTGTTCTGGTACTTGGGACCGGACTTGGAACATAAGTTGACTGGCCGAGTGAAGCTTGAGGCACGCCTTTATGTTATGCAATCTGAGTTGGCGCTGCGCCAGCAGGTGGCGGGTGCTACTTCAGCAACTGGTGCATCAACGGGGCTGCCGGTTATAGTGCTAAACAAGCCTGAAAAGTTTAAGCCCAACGGGAGTGTCAGCATCCATGACTGGGTGGTCACTGTTTAGCACTACATGACAGCACTAAAGGGCAAGGACGGGTGGTACCTCTGTTGTGGACATTCAGTGGCATAATGCAGAGTGTAAACAGTTCATTCTTGATCGACACAAGTGCAACACAACTTTGTTTGAAGATTAATGGGTTGTGCGCAACGAGATATTGTGTAAACCCTCAGCATTTTTAGCTGTCGGTAACAGACCGTTACATCAGACACCCGCTGGGTTGCTGCGACCATTGCCAGTTCCTGATGGCAAATGAGAAAGTGTGAGTATGGGACTTGATTACTGAGCTCCCAAAGACAGCATTAAGTCACACTGCGGTTGCAATTTTTGTGGACCGTTTAACAAAACTGGTTCACATTGTCTCTTGACGCACGGAAATAGAGTCTCGTGAGTTTGTAATGGTTTCCGTCGCGTCTGTGTTCAAGTTGCATGGCTTGCCTGGCAACTTTGTGTCTGATCGCGATCCGCAAAATGTGGCTTGGTTCTGCAAGTCGCTACACAACTTTTACAAAATCAATAGATCATGAGCACAGCTGACTTTCGCAGACGGATGGTCAAACAGAATGCGCCAATCAAATAGTTGAGGAAACCATCCGGCATTATGTGAGTCCGACTTAGAATGATTGTGATATTTTATCTCCTAATGGCTGAGTTCGCAATCAATAATGCATGGCAAGAGAGTGTGCAAGGAATCTCCGTTTTTCTTAGATTACGGAGTGCATCCATAAAGTCCTGCGAAAACACCAAGTTGCCCGCTACTGACATAAATTGCGTACCTACACGCGAGATGGCTTCAACCATGCAGGATAGGTTAGCATTGGCAAAGGACTGTTTGCGCGCAGCGCAAAACAGACAAAAAGCCCAGCTAGTGCGCATCGTAGAGAGGACAACTACGATGTGAGATGTTTAATGCTTGTAAGTACCAACAACATATCCATTGATGGGGTGGGTACCCGCAAGGTTTTCCCTTGCTGGATAGGCCCTTTTAACGTGATTAATCGGGTCGGCACTTATGCGTATCGGTGGGACTGCCAAAGTTGATACGCATTCACAATGTGTTTCATGTGAGTGTATTAAAACCGTACCTTTCTGACGGTTGGGTTCAACCCCCTCCACCCCGTTGCAGTGGATGGCGACGATACTTTTGAGCATGAGGTGGAAGCAGTTTTAAGTCATCGTAAGCCACAATGCGGACGCGCGCCGTTTTACTTGATGAAACGAAAAGGGTACGACGTTGAGCATAACACGTGGGAGCCCGAAAGGGATCTTACCAGCTGCCAAGAGTTTCTTCGGGGGTAATGGAGTGCTTTGTCCATATGCGGACGGTAAAAGAGTGATGGCAGACTTTTTTACCGCTTCGGCCCTATTTAAAATTTCTATTGCATGAGAGATGCTGCGTACAACTGATGGCACAACTTAAAAGTGTACATTGCATTGGAGACAGGCTGTCTCCATTGCTATGTATATATAATGAAGCACATCATGCAAACGCAGCATTGTCTTAGCTTTAAGTTAAAGGCAATTTAGCCACATTATGCAAAGGCGAGCAAGTGGGTTTGCATATGTATAAATATCCATTGTAGCAGGTATACGGTATCAATAAAGATGCAATTGTAGCTAGCCGAGGTATGTTGCTTACTACCAAACCTTGCCGTGTACTACAATAAACAAATGACTTTATGTGCACTCCTACGTCAACCACAAAACGAATTGTGCAAAAGAACGGCAAGCCGAGCAACAAGCATTAATTATCGGAACATTGCAAAAATGGTAGAGATTGTAAGAGGGGATACTGCTACAGCCACACAACTTTAAGCATGATGTGCCTGAGCTGCACACGCGATAATAGTTATTGGTTCATAACGCAATGTGCACGCACTTGTTGTAATGGGTTTCGCATATGCAAACATGCATGCGAGAGATTGGCAGATTTCGGCACATAAAGAGTATAAAGAATTGCAAGCAACCCTTGGTGGTTTGGCACTTGCAACCACATATGGCATAACTCAATCAGCGTGACTACTCGAGCATAAATAGATTAGGGCCCCCCTCAGCCTGGCCTATTATTATATGCAGCCATGTGCAAGGCGAATTGAGACCGAAAGCAGGTAAGGCAACGCACAGTGTATCAATTGATTATAAGCCCTTTTGTGAATAAAATTTGCTGTTGCGACCATTGCATATAAATTGTGGTTATCAACTACCCGATGTAGTTCCCCGGTGTCATGCGAGCCTCCACCGCTAGAGGGTGAAGGGGGAGAACTGTGTATATACCACAGCCTTGCAGCGGATATTTAATACAATAATATAGTAACAATGTTAAATGTGCCTTAATTTGCTATGAGTCGATACAAAGTTGTGTAGATTAGATTGTACGAAATTTTACTCTTATAGCAAAAATGGTATCATGGCTTAAACGCGTTTATTACACGTGCTGATTGTATTTAGCCACTGTTTTTGACGAAGTTAGCATACAACAATTTTGCATTGCACCGATAACCGTCAACACTTGAATCCGATATCATTTGTACCGTGTAGTTTCAGTCACATTATAACTCAACTTTTTATATCCGTATGCGACCACAGCATACAAAAGTATGCAGTGGTCGCTTTTAGTGAGTTTAAATATCATGTTACATCTGCTGCAACAAGTTTACACTTTAGTAATTTTAAATAAACACCATCTATGGTGTTGCCTATAATCCTCACACGGTGTATCACCTATTCTTTCTTTATAATCGCAACATTGCAATGAATGTTGTACTTGATGAAGTACCCCACTTTACCTCTAGTAGTGGCGGTGCACTTGCATACCGTCATATGAAATAATGCGATGATAGCAGAGGTATTACGAGCAAATATACGATGATACCAATGGTATGAGTAAACTCTTATTATAAAGCTTGCATACATTAATGTTTGCTACATCCATAAGTTGCAAAGTGTAATGTAATAGCCAAATATAAATTGTAGCTGTTAAGATTAATAATCAATCTAATGTGATAATCATGATAACAGTTGTTCATGAGACGCATCATGCAAATAAACCTTAATTCATCGAAAGATATTGAAGCGCGCATGATACATATGCGTGTAAAGTCTTAATTGCGTTATATAAAAACGCTCTAATTCAATAGTAATAATACTACGTAGTTTATCAAAGATTTACAAGCTCTTTAATTCTATGTATTATCTTACAACAGTTATTAACTTATTTTTTTAATTTAAAATACAATGATACTGACTTGGACAAAGCTATTCACATTACACTTTACATATGTGTAACAATTGTTAATGATAGTTACTCTGCGCATCGTTAGAATGGCCACCTATTTCATGAAAACAACTGTTCTTATAATTTACAAAAATCAACCTTAGATGTGCTTGATGTGAAGAAGTCAAAGTTCAGCACTCAGCAGTTTATAGCACCCACTACTGGAAGCTTGGCAATGATGTGACGGAAAGCGGTCGCATTAATACAGCACTTGCAACAACTCCTGGTCCTATCGAGTACTCATACGTGAATCTGAAGGGCCAAATTGTCCCTTCAGAGTCATGTACAAGAAGGATTCATGCACGTCGTTGGCCTTGGCCGGGCCAAGCGCACGACGTGCATGAATCTCTCGCCAGCTGTGGCTGTGATTCACAGGCTGTAGGGATGGGTTGGGGCCGAAACTACCGGGTACAGTCTACCCCCGTTACAAAACTTCGGTTTGAGAGTATAACCCCGTTAAGGTCATAAATAGGCAAAAGTTCGATGGTTTTACATAAAAGTATCAATGGTTAGTGGAATAGTCTTGTACGTAAGAAGACCAAAGCGAAGGCCAAAGAGTGGGCTCAGTCTTGTAAGGGAGGAAATACCTCGTTATGGCATGCTTGTTCTATTGTTATTAGCATAAATAGATCACAAAACTCATATACAGTTACGTACGTAATTAAATTGTTATCAATCATTATCCATTTCACTTATGCCACGTCAGTATATGATGACGTGGCTTAGGGTTATCACGCAATATCCGTGTGAGTGAAATATATTTCATAAACAATAAAAGAATATGTATTGTTATAAACGCCAAGATCATAACCCCGTTAATGGAATGAAAAGCTGAAAGATAATACATGATTCTGGGTACATACTTACATCAAACGCATCTGTGTGTGTGTGGGTACAGTCTCCCCCCACACACATGCGCACATGTAAGCGTGTATCCACATACACACAAAACACATTCAAGTACATTTATGGTAGCATACATGTACGATGCATATATAAACATGCATGTATATGTTATACACATGTAATAAACTACATGTATATATGCATACAAGGTAGATATATATAAGTGTATGCATGTGTACGTGTTTATATATATTACGTGATTGCATATCATTTACATAACTGTACATATGCATATAATGTACGAGCATCCATCCATCATTGTATCTTTAATGGCACATATGATGTATGCATGTAACATGTATAAGCAGAGCATATAATGCATGCTTGTACCTTGCGTTCTTTTCGGGCGATATTGTAACAACGGTATACAATATACTTATACGTATGTCAGCTGACGCACACATAATTGTATGTGTCATTTACGTAAAATTGGCCATCTATTAGTTTTACCCGATTTCGGGCAATGACGTGGGGAATTACCCAGGCTCGAACCCCAACGCGAGTAACCCATGAACGGGTAACGTGGGTAAACGGGTCAAAACGCGGGTACACGCGGGTATCACCCCGACCCGCACCCGCACAGGTGATGACCCTAATCACAGCCTGTGATCCTCGTCAATGGATACTGGACAACACATCCGGTGCACGGTGGTGGCATGGTCAATCCGGTGAGCGATCGCCTACAATCTCCGACATTTGCGGCGCGACTTGCTCCACCACTGCAAGCGGGCTTGTTGTTAGTGCGTCCGTTCACGGTCCGTTCTCTGGGTCTAGGTCAAGATACCGATTTAGTAGCATGAAGAATGAGTGCCTCGTTTGACGGTGCAAACTCTACCCACGGGCGGCAGTTAACACATTGTAAGCGTGCACTTCACAGAGCGAGCACTGTGCGTGCGAACTGTCCAATGCGCATTCTAGCGAGGCCGTGAGTAAGCCACACAGCTCGGCCAAACGGCACTGCCTATGAGCCGCGTTGCCACTTGGCAGCCTGCCATCTTGCCCACATTCCCTGCCCCGGTAATTGGCATCTGCCACTGTGACGACATAACATTCCGCTGCAAACATTTCCCTTCAACACAACGCTGTGCCTGTCACTTTCTACATCACGCAGCTTGGGGTTTGCTCAGCAGCGGGTTCGCATGCTTTTACATAGTTGCCTGTATAAAGGGCCAGGGTCCGGACCGAAAGTTAGGCCCCAAGTAAGTTGCAGGCTTCTGACAGGCCGTACTTCTTCACTACCCGCTGTAGGCACTGTACTGAGAGTATTTAACCAGCATCTTTCTGATTTGGAGGTGATCGTTCGTTATCGTCGCGTTCGGCTTTGGCTTTGACGACTTTCGCCGTGGACAAGAGGGGACAAGTCGTCAGCCTGCGGGCGGCGGCGGTGGCAGCGGCGGCGGGTGGAGTGGTAGGGGGGATTGTTCACGCTGCTGCAGTGTAGTCCTCGTTGTGGTCGTCGTCGTCGTTCAAGAACTTCTTGTCGGCCAAGTCTGCGGTGGTGATCGCAGGAGCGGCCGCACGTGAGCGCCGGCTTGCTCAGCCCGCGAGTGAAGGTGACCCTAAGCAGGATTGGGAAGGCCTGGTGGCCCAGTGAGCGTGAGGAGTTGTACAAGGACGGTGCTGGCATGCCGTGTTAGGCTGAATCTGGCTCCTCGAGGGAGACCACCATGGACCGGTAAGCAGCTTGTCCAGATGTTAACATTGGTGGCCTAGCGCAGCAACGTGTGGCAGCTTGTCATAGTGGTTTTATTGCCTACCTATTGAAGGTCCAGCTTTGTGCTTGTTTGCTTAGCCCTCACAGGACAATTGTTACTTACAGAGGCTTGTTGATTTAGCTTAGAAGCACAATTTGGGTGCAAACTGTTCACTGGCATGTGGTGTTTGCTTGCAACAGTGATGGTTGTTGCTGTGTTGACTTGCAACTGTGTGCTGGCAGCATTTTGTATGATTCAAGGCGTAATATGTCGCTGCATGCTTGCTATAAAAAACATTAGTTTTCAGACTGCTTGCTTATCGCAGTATGACATCCTGGTGCTCATCTTGGTGTAGTTACAGCTTGACAGGACAAGTGCTTCTTCGTGATAAGTGCAGCAAGTTGAACACGTCAACAGTGGAAGTAGAATGTTATGTCTCCCTGCTATGCATAGTAATGTATGGTGTTGGGAACAGACATCAATTTGTCTGTGCACATATGCTTTTGACACGCATACTGTGCAGTGACACGGTGCCTCCCCTTCCCAAGTTACCTCCAAGGCGAGTCGACGTGTCTGTTGGCCCAGTGCAAGGCCGAGCTGCATCGCCTACGCCTCCAAGGACACCGCCAAGTGTCCGATGGTTGCAACTGCAAGAACGCTGGAGGGTATGGTCGTATAATGGGGAGTGTACAGAGTGTGCTGTACTGTGTGCTCATATGGGTCTGGCCTGCAGCATGGTCAGTTGAAAAGTTTTCAGAGAAGGCAGGAGATTGAGGCCAGGCTGCAGCGATGGAGGATTAGTGTCCACACCATACAGGTGTGTTTGATATGCAGCATTTGCTCTAGCCATAGGTGTCATGATTATGGTAGGATTATGGTAGGATTATATGTGCACAAAAAGGCATGGATTACCTGGTTCCGCATTCCATGTTTGCATCGTGCTAGCCTTAATGTATATCAAGCTTGGACTGCAATTTCAGGCTGCTAATCGTTTTGCGCGAAGAGAAAGTTTGCGCGAGAAAGCGGTGCGACTGCTCACACCTAAGTGCATTGTCCCGGATGACCAGAGTGATGACGCATTTGCAGTAGCCCTCAAGACAAAGGGCATTGGTGAGTTGTGCAAGCTTGTGTTGTGGTTCGCATGCGAATGGCAGAAGCACTGTCATCTATGGTTGCCATTGTTTGGCACCACCAGTTAATTGCCGTCAGTCTGGTTGGTTGTTGTCACTTCATAACAAATCATGCATTTGTTTGACAGACAACCAGACTGACTTGGAGGAAGTAACTTTTGATGCCCATGATTTGCCTTCAACGCGCCCATTGCTAAGGCCAGCATCAGCGCCTATTGCTGAGGAAACTGGACACCGCTTTGGCATCAGCTTGGCTACGCTGGTGAAGCTGAATGAGGAACGAAGTACCGAGGCTCTTGCTGCTTATGCTGGGGTATGTCTCTGTGCATTTTGCCTGCATTGTGCCAGCTGATATACGGCCTTGAGGGTTGTCAGTAACAAAATGCTTGCCTTGAGGACAGGTTGAAGGCATTGCCAAGCTCCTGCATGTCAGTCCCAAGGACGGCATTTCTGACGTGGAGGCGGATCAGGAGGAACGCAGAAACATTTACAGCAGCAATACATATCCAGAGAAGCCCCCGAAGCCTGTTTGGGTAATATAAGTGCACAGATTGTGATAGCCGGGGTGGCACGTGTGAGGTTGGCTGAGAATTTTGTGGTGTGTAGAGATACTTCTGGGATGCCTCCAAGGACTTCGTTCTGCGCATCCTGGCAGTGTGTGCTGCAGTTGGATTGGCAATTGGGTTGGCTACTGAGGTGCGTTCAAGTTGACAGCTGCAACGGTGCGCATGGGCAGATGATGGTCGGAGTGTCATACTAACATATTTTGGAGCAGGGCACGAGTACGGGTTGGTACGATGGTGTTGGCATCTTCGTTGCTCTCGCCTTGGTTATCTGCATTACAGGTAGTTGCGTCTCACTTACTTGCTTTTTTGTTGGCCATCAGAGCTTTGCATCACCATTCCTTTGTGCCCCGGACAGCATGCATGTCATTGCCTCATGTTATACGCATCTAAGTTGGAATATGTATGCTGACTATTGACTGTGTGAACTTTATGTAGCTGGAAACGATCTGAATCAAGCTCGCCAGTTCCGCAAGTTGAACCAGAAGAAAAAGAATATACCCGTGCAAGTATGTATACTGTGTGGGCAGCATGGTGTTGCTCTGCAGTTGCGGCTCACCTTTACTATATATATATATAACCTCTTGCAATCTCAGGTCACGAGGGGAGGGCGGCGAATTGAGATTTCCATATACGACATTGTTGTTGGAGATGTTGTCCATCTGAACCTGGGCGACCAAGTAGCTGCAGATGGCCTGTTGCTGAAGGGTTTCTCGCTTATCTGTGATGAATCTAGTATGACCGGAGAAAGCAAGCCGGTATGCAGTGCTCACCTGTGTTTGCAGAAACAGGAAGGGTACAGGTGCTGATAGCTTAGCTATCTATGTGCAGGTTGAGAAGTCCATTTCGGAGAAACCGTATGTGATCTCTGGCACCAAGGTTATCGAGGGCTATGGAGACATGCTGGTATGCTGGGTGTTCATTGTTGCTGTGGCTTTGGGTTAAAGTTGATTGTGCTTACAGCTGGTTTCTGACCATGCAGGTAACAGCAGTTGGGCTTAACACGGAATGGGGTCGCGTCATGTCCACTGTCACAGAGGAGCATAACGAGCAAACCCCTCTTCAGGTGTGGTTTGCAATAATGTAGTAATGATGTAGTCTTTTATTACTACATCATTGATGTAGTACTTTATTGATTTAGTGCTGCCGCATGCAATTGTGCGCACGGTCTGGTATACTTGGCATTGTTGTAGTGCTGATGGGCTTGTTGTGCAGAAACGGCTGGAGGTAGTGGCTTTGGGCATTGGCAAAGTTGGTCTGTTGGTTGCTGTCCTGGTGTTCATCGTTCTTACAGCCAGGTGAGTAGGTGCATCACTTGCATTGCACACAACTGTGCTGAGCGTTTTGCGTGTGTGCGTCAGTGAGTGTCAGTGATTGTGTCAGTGAGTCTCAGCATTGGCGCTGTGCTGCAGGTACCTGGCCTTTGACCTGGACTACAAAAATTTCAAGGCTCGTGATCTGACAAACTTTGTCGACTTCTTTGCGGAGG
Organism: Chlorokybus atmophyticus; assembly: GCA_009103225.1. Lineage (NCBI taxonomy): Eukaryota > Viridiplantae > Streptophyta > Chlorokybophyceae > Chlorokybales > Chlorokybaceae > Chlorokybus > Chlorokybus atmophyticus. The sequence goes on from RHPI01001715.1 coordinate 1,048,317, forward strand.
CGGTATGTGTTAGTTTGCTCAACAGACTCTTGTCAGCTGTTGCATTCATTGACCATCGCCATATTTTAGGTGACCATCATTGTTGTGGCTATTCCAGAAGGGCTGCCTCTGGCAGTCACGCTCAGTCTTGCATACTCAATGCGCAAGATGACTAAGGATAACGCTTTGGTAAGCTCCATCACAGCTCCTCGCTTAGGCCTGGTTATTGCACAACCACTCAGCCATTCACCTTTGCTTCCCAATGCTTGCGTTGAAAGGTGATTCGCATGTATAGGTGCGCCACTTGGCAGCTTGCGAAGTCATGGGTGGTGCGACAACTATCTGTAGTGATAAGACAGGAACATTGACCACCAACAAGGTTAGAATTGTCTTGCATTGCCACTTGTGCTGCATTGCTGACGTGCAGTGTGCAGTTGGAGGCATGCTGATAGTACATTGTGTCCGCGCAGATGGTTGTTGTGCGATCATGGCTGTGCAATACGCTGCAGCAAGCAATGCCTAACACTGCACTTCTTAGCAATGATAGCTTGAAGGTACTCTTAGTTTTTTCCTTGCTGAGCAGTTGTCTTGCAGGCTTAGTCTCCAACCCATGGTTGCTAAGCACACCATACTTGCAGGTCTTGCGTGAGGGCATCTGTTTGAACTCCAATGGCTCAGTGTACCGCACCAAGGTAGGCATGTTTGCACCAAACGGTCACTTTTTATGTAGATGATGTTGAATACTGAACCTGCTTTCAACAGACTGGTGAGGTGGAGATTACAGGGAAGCCAACAGAAACAGCAGTGTTGAGCTATGGTGTAGAGCTGGGAGCAGACTATGACAAGGAGCGAGAGGCGGCTCATATGGTCAAAGTCGAACCCTTTAACTCAGCAAAGAAGCGCATGGGGGTGCTCCTTCAGGTGCACAGTACTCTTCATTTGTGCATGCACGTTTTGGACAGGCAGATCTATCGTGTCCTGATTCAAACAATTGTTGTTAGCATTGCGAGCAACTGTATTATCCCGTATCAAGTGGCTTGTTGCTTATACAGTTTGTGCTGCAGCTGCCCTCTGGTGAGTATCGTCTGCACTGGAAGGGTGCCACAGAGGTTATCATCGGGTTCTGTTCCAAGTTTGTAGATGAGAAGGGCAATGTCACACCCATGACAGACGCCAAGGTATGGTGACTGCTGGCATTGTGCGCTGTGGCCTGGCCTGTGGATTGGCCCATGCATTGGCTGATGCATATGCAACCAAAAAGCTGGATGGAGACAGGGCTCATGCCGCTGTGTCTGCAGCGCACGGAGATACTCGCACTGGTGGATGACATGGCAAGCCAAAGCCTGCGCACACTGTGTTTAGCGTATGCTGACATACCATCAGGTTCATCCATACTGAAGCCCACAAAAGTTACGAATGACGACGGTACGGTGGATGAGACCAAAGAGCCTCAGATTCAGCTGCCCACGTCCGACTTAATCTGCCAGGCCATCGTTGGCATCAAGGTATGTAGATGGCCTTCTTAGGAATATGAAGTTATTTTGCAGCAGTTGTGCTGCATGCCGATGTTGTAAAACCAGTTGCCACGTGACTGCTGTCTTGTGGGTGGTTTTCAACAAGCCATTGCTGTGACTTGTGTCTCACAAAGTCGCGTTCAGGATCCTTGCCGTGAGGGCGTGCCAGAAGCAGTACAGTACTGCCAGCGTGCGGGGATTGTCGTGCGCATGGTTACTGGCGATTACATCACCACAGCAAAGGCTATCGCTCGCGAGTGCAACATACTCACCGATGACGGCATTGCCATGGAGGGTCCGGACTTCCGCGCCATGCCCAAAGAGGAGCTTCTCAAGATACTTCCCAGGTTGCAGGTGAGTATGCCCTAAGCTTTACAGTTTGTCTTATAACATGGGACATCACAGCTGTTAACTGTTTTGTTTTGATTTGATCCTCAGGTTTTAGCTAGGTCGTCCCCAACGGACAAGCAGACGCTGGTGAAGTATCTGCGCGAGCTTGGGAACGTTGTCGCCGTGACTGGCGATGGCACTAACGACGCTCCTGCGCTGCACCAGGCCGATGTGGGTCTTTCTATGGGCATATCAGGCACGGAGATTGCCAAGGAGAGCTCCGACATCATCATTTTGGATGACAACTTCAGGACCGTTGTGCCAGTGGTTCGCTGGGGCAGGTCTATATTTGAAAACATCCGCAAGTTCATCCAGTTCCAGCTGACGGTCAACATCGTCGCGCTCACGCTGAATTTTGTCACGGCCGCCGCGCTCGGCATCGCGCCCTTGACTGTGGTGCAGCTGCTGTGGGTCAATCTCATCATGGACACGCTCGGTGCCCTGGCTCTGGGCACTGAGCCCCCGCAGGAGAAGTTCATGCAGCGCAAACCTTACGGCCGCACGGAGTCGCTGATCTCCAACGTCATGTGGCGCAACATGATCGCCATGTCGGTCTACCAGCTTGTCGTGCTGCTGGTCATCCAGTTTGCTGGCTACAACATATTTGGGCTGGAGCGCCCACCGGCCACAATTATAGATCCAAAGACTGGCGTGGCACGTACTTTGGAGAAAGTTGATTGGGTCAAGGATTGGAATGATACCCGTACCCTCAACACGATCATCTTCAACACCTTTGTCTTCATGCAGGTAACATGGCTGTAGTGAGTGCTGTTGGTAATTGGGTCGGTGTACGTTTTACGTAAGTGCTTTACTACGCTGTTTTTGTCCATGACAACTGCTGTTCTTTTTCCCCTGACACTGTCAAACTGTCTACAGGTCTTCAATGAGTTCACATCGCGAGACATGGAAGATCCCAACATTTTCAAAGGCTTGATACGCAATCACATCTTTATAACAGTCATCATTGTGACGTGCGCCTTCCAATTCCTCATAGTCACGTTTCTGAACAATTTTGCGAACACAAATGACCTATCTCCCGCGCGATGGGGCTGGTGCATACTTCTCGGTTTCATTGGCATGCCAATCGGCGCTCTGGTGAAGCTCATCAAGGTGCCGCGCGAGCCCACGTTCTCGGACTACCTCTTCAACAAGTTTCCCAAGTTGCGCCGCATATTCCTTGGGAAAAACCCCGACGCCGGCACTGAGGCAGACTGGAAGGCAGACTTGCAGCAGGATGGGCCGCACCGAGAAACCAACCCTGAAGCAAGCAACGCTGTTTAGTTACAGCTTGCTGCGCGGCGCATAGCTACCGAGCATAGACGCTTAGTTATGTAGGGTCCCTTCCGGCACCTTGTAAGGAAGTGGTGCCTTCAGCTCCTGTTCAAGGAGTAGCGAGCTGAAACCGAGATGGTTGGCACTGCGAGTATTACGATTGATGGTTAGGTCGTGTTGTTGGCTAGGATTAGGAAACCTTCAATAAGCGCCTTGTACATGAGACGTGCGCAGTTAGGTTGTAACTCAGACTTCTGGCCTTGGTTGCACCCTGAAGATGCAACCATGGACATCTTTGCTGGACATGAATGTTGAATCTTACAGGACTGTCATGTTTTTAGTTGCTGATTGACCATGACATTGGAATGTAACAACCACCTTGGCATTGTTATGGCGCCATCAGACATAGTCAGATACCGCTGCATCGATAACACTGAAGAATAGCCAGTATTTCCCAGTTCCAATTTGCATGTACTGTTGGGCATGTTCTTGACTTGGAGAGTCTGGTGAAACTTGCAAAACATGCACATGTGTGCGTTTTCCAGTGCCTCGCAGTGCTTTACTCAGTATGCGGTTGTCATGGTTGGGTATGTTTACATAGTTCACGCAGTCAGCGACGAGTGTGTACAAAGTTACCCGCACTTGCACTTATCAGTGAGCACATACAAGAGTTTCCACAAGAGCTGAGACTACACTTGGCTGTACCTCAAGACAATACGGCTGCACTCTTGGCCAACAACCAGGAGGGAAAGCCCCTGTGTTTTTTAACCGACCACTGTTACACTGGAACGCATAGTACAGACATATACAGACGAAGTGTACCGGCAGCGGTGTCAAAGTGATGTATGTTGCGTGTAAAGGGGGTCGACGCCCGCAATAAGAGGCTGAAACAAGTCTGTTCTGGTCACCATTGCAATGACTTTGTCATCATTGTCAACCACCGGTAGCCGAAATATCTGCCAACAAAACCACAATTAATGACAATACCACAATGCAGTGGAGAGAGAGCACCCATGACAAGTGAATGAAAGAAATAAAGTGGCTGTAGCTGCGACAACTTTGGATGTTATTCGTTGCAATGCAAACGCTGCTGCGTGCTCAATTTCTCAAAAAGCAGCCAGAAACGACTGACCTTGTTCTGCAGCATCAGTCCTGCAGCAAATATAATCGGTGCATGTTCCTTGATTGTAATGGGTTGCGACATGACCTCCCTGCACGTATGCACGCATAAGATGACAACATAAGACGTGTCCCCCCCCCGTGTGTGTGTTGGCTTCAGCAGTCACACTCCTTGAGCGGTTGAATAGATGCTAGTGGTTGCACCAGCAACATGAAGTTGTACCTGACTGTGGTACTCTGCAGCTTGGAGCTGTCCTCTTTCACCACTTGCAAAACATCCTAGGAGCATGCATGTTGCAGTGCTGAGCCACAAGAAGAGCACACCAACACTGGCCAAGACTAACAACACATGGTGCGAGTACCGTCTCGGACACGACGCCAATGCAATGGCCCGCATCATCCACGACAGGCAGACCGGTGAACTTGGCAAAGTGGTGCATGATGCTCGCGAGCGTCATGTCCGGTGTTGCTGTTATCACGCTGTTGCTCATCACCTGCGTCGCCGGATTTGGATTGGGATAGCGTGTGACATGGGGGAGGCGCTGACTGTGTGCGCGTGCATGCGAGCGCGCGCATGCATGTGCATGTGCGTGTGTGTATGCATAACACATAAGGACATCTCCAACCAATGATGCTGATGTGATACACAAATAACATACATTCAGGCTATCTTCACGAGCAAGAGTGTGCAAAGGTAGCCTGACAGGGAGCCTCATCTTTGAGCTTTTACAGATCACAGCTCATTCACCTCGCTAGTTGCACATGCATGCAATGGGCATGAGGCAAGTCGTCGTCCGACCCCAAGCTGTTCACTCAACAACTTGGTTCGGGCATCAATCACCAGAGCAAGTCGATTCTCCACTCACTTATACAGCCCAAAGACACCAACGAACATGCATGACCCAGCTGCTGCCTCCTCACCTGATTGACGGGGTTGTACGGTGGTTCACTGAGCTCCTCGCCGACTCGCCGCCTGGCGCCGCTGCCCATCTCCGCAGGCACCTCGCCGCCATCATCACCTCCCCCAACAACTTCAGCAGCAGCAGCTGCTGCTCGACGTGCTGGACGAGGGCGAGGAAGAGAAAGCAGCAGCTGTTGCTTGCTGGCTGTGATGAACGCTTGGGCTGAGCTAAGCTGCTTCTGAGAGTTTCGCAAGCTTCTGCTTCTATACCTGCTTGGTTTAATGCTCGTCGAGCAGCAAGCGACGTCCGCCTGCTGCTGCCGCCCAAGGCGTACTGCAGCTGCAGCAGGCGCTGGCCGCGCTGACAGCGACACCGCCAGCTGCATGCTTCTGCTTCTCCCCCGCCGCCGCCGCCGCCGCCGCCGCCGCTACCCCGAATGCCTGATGTGGACAGTGGGACTGTTGCAGTGCAGACGCTGCGCACCTCTTGATGAGCAGCGGATGCAGCCTGCTGCAGAGAGAGAGAGAGAGAGAGAGAGAGACCCCGAATGCCTGATGTGGACAGTGGGACTGTTGCAGTGCAGACGCTGCGCACCTCTTGATGAGCAGCGGATGCAGCCTGCTGCAGAGAGAGAGAGAGAGAGAGAGAGAGACCCCGAATGCCTGATGTGGACAGTGGGACTGTTGCAGTGCAGACGCTGCGCACCTCTTGATGAGCAGCGGATGCAGCCTGCTGCAGAGAGAGAGAGAGAGAGAGAGAGAGACCCCGAATGCCTGATGTGGACAGTGGGACTGTTGCAGTGCAGACGCTGCGCACCTCTTGATGAGCAGCGGATGCAGCCTGCTGCAGAGAGAGAGAGAGAGAGAGAGAGAGACCCCGAATGCCTGATGTGGACAGTGGGACTGTTGCAGTGCAGACGCTGCGCACCTCTTGATGAGCAGCGGATGCAGCCTGCTGCAGAGAGAGAGAGAGAGAGAGAGAGAGACCCCGAATGCCTGATGTGGACAGAACATNGACTGCAGCACGCACGCATATTGTTGCAGTTGGAGGTTGCAAAACGAATAGCGTGACAACATGACTGGCTTGCCACAATATGTAGCAAGTGAGCCCCGGTCACAAGCCACACACAACAGCCATGCTGCAACACGGGTCACACACACGAATGCTCATATGCGGAAGATGACAGAAGCCTGATGCGTACCAACACAACCACTGCACACAATCCTTCGTTGGCGCCGACCTAATAACTCCCTGACACGTTATGCACAGAGATGCGTGTGCAGAAGGTGGGGGCCAGAATATTGCACCCATAGTGATCATGAGATCAACTGCCTTGAGTGAGAATGAGCTAGCCTTCAATGTGACTGTGAGTTAGCTAGCATAAGCAACATGCGTGTAGCAACCTCCTGTGCAAAATCCAATAACAGAATGGATGCTACTCCACGTGGTTTAGATGCAGTGGCGGCCCTCGTGGCATCCCGCGCGTGTATGCCCCTTGGTACCCGGATGAACCCTGTGGCGCGGCACCACCGGCACGCTGCACGACGATTCAAGGGTTTAACACTAGGGTCTGTTGTTAAGTGATTATGTCAGGAATGCTTGACACACACGCACACACACGCACACATGCGCATTCGCATGAAGCAAATGTGGTAATAACACAACGGCAGCAAGCTAAGCACCTGCTGCTGTTGTTGTGCGGCGGCGACGAGGCCAACAATCTGCTGCTGCACGAACTGAAACGCCAGCTGCCAGTAGTGCACGAGCATCTCTGTTGAGCGCGTGGACCAATCGTGCAGGTGCCTGTCAATGGTCGCCTGGTGCTCGTGCAGCTTCGGCCGCACCAACGTCACGTACACATAATCCGCACCCTGCACACCAATGAAAACATACAATGGGAATAGATACATAACAATATGCGATGCATATTGAATACCAAATTGCGACGTCATACATTGGTTTTTGGGTGCCACAGGTACACGATAAATGCCAGCTTGGCCTCTTGGTACAATGGAAACCTTCAGGGACAAGGGTTAGTGAGCAGTAAGCAGACTCGCCTCAATGGTTCAACCGACAATATGCTAACCATTTTCAAGGGGACAAAAAGCAACAATAAAAAGCAGCATGCGAGCTTACCAATATACAACAGCGTCGAGCCAACGCTCCGCTGTTGCAAACAATGCCAATACAATCCTGCAAGAGTGTCACACAACATCTGTGACAGATGCAACAGTGCACTTCCTCTAGACCATGCATGCATGCACGTATGAGCCCTTCGACAGCAACAACTATAAGCAGCGTGCGGCTTACCAGTATATGCACCAATTGCGCAACTCTACTGCATCCAGGCGAGGCTTGTCCACAGCCTTGAAGCTCTTGTACGCGGGGTACAAGTATCCTAATGCGAGCCTATTGAATATGACACCATCAGCAATTGCGTGTACACGATGCTGGAAGCTGATAGAGGACTGCAAATATAGGGGGAGATTCTGAATACTTAAGCAAGTGATGAGGACAACAAAGCCATGCAATGCATGGTATAGGTATGACTGATTACTGATTGTGTAAACGAGGTGACATGAGCATCATCATTATCATCATTTGGATATGTATTAACCATCATCAGCGTCGTCAACATCGCCACCGTTGCTATGCTTACACAAGCACGCGAGTGAGTAGCCCGCCCAGCATGATGGCGCCTGCTGCTTGCGTAAGGGAGGCTTCGGCACACCGCCCGCAGCGACAGCTGGCGGCGGCGGCGACGGCGACGATGCAGATGACAACTGGACAACAGCGCAGCAGATACCCTTATTTGTGCACTACTATTGCTTCATGCTGCCGCTTGGAGCACTGAACTCTCCTCAGCTGGACTTGGCCTCAGGACTATCCGTCTTGTCCTGCTGAATGAATGAAGCTGAAGGTGCTGAAGGTGAACGTCCGCGGCCCAAATCGCGGAGGCAGGCAGCAAGCGGTATATAGATCACAATGCCGCAGTCTGAACAGCAGAGCCAACCACCCCCTTCTCCTCCCCTACCTGCTCCTCGTCCTGCACCCCTTCCTTATCCTCCGCCGCCGCCAAAGGAGGGGCCGCCGCTGCGACGCCCAGTCAACTCAACGGCACTTCCACTTACAGACCGGACCTGACACGCGCCAGAGCTGCGCATGTGAGCAGCAGTGCTTACTGAGAACCCTCGATAAATGTATCATCATTGGTAAACTACATGTTGCATAGTTAGGTGACACTCAATGTTGGTACCATTGTGTCAAGTTGAAGGTTGATTCTGACTTTTTGAGCGTGCCTCGAACTCGGCATACTTCCGAAATGTATTGGCAGTGTAGCTGACAGAAATATAATTAAGACGTTGCAAGCGATTGTGTCTTTTTGTATTTTATTACGTACAAGATGTCATACTGTGTCTGCGGTTAGCACAAGCACACATAAGTCAGCAATTGACCTTTCAACCATCAGCATATACCTTTAAATGAATCTTTTTATCGTTGATTAGTATACTATTGTTTGATAATTGTGTTTGAAAGGCCCAAAAACATTGATTTAACATCAATATGCGCAAACTTAGCTTCGTGCCTAACTATGCCAGCATTTCCTCTCCCTCCTGACTATCACCCATATAGGAGCACATGTCGATAATCTGAACACGGGTTGTCTGCTGACTGCGCGCGCGCATTTGGACTAAACACATGCATCGCATTAGCCCACTCCCCTAAGCCATGCTTCACACACATTGCTCACGCAGCAAGATCATAATGGCAACGGCCTTGTTGAAGATGGATTACAGTGAGCACAGGAGGCACAACCTATAGCAGTCAACCCTAAACATTGTTGACATTTGTTGGCTTCATACCGAGAGAAAGAGCATGCCGACCAATACCCTTCAAGTATAGGGCGGACCACAGATCCGGCTCATTGGGCCAGCATTTGAGTCCATGCGACTGGCAAGAGGGCAGCCCGAACTCTTTCACTCTGCCCACCTCCCTCCATTGTATCATGGTTATTCCGCATCGATGACGACATTCCTCATGACGACTACTCTCCGAGGACTGCATGGGCATAGCATGACACCTTCTCCACCATCTCAGCCCACACATCTATGATGTTGTCTTCGCCAATTGCTTTATTGTTTGTGTCCACATTTTAGTTGGAGTGATATCACCTTCGATGACAACATTTCATCTGCACTGCCCCAGGTTTTTAACCATGGACTTACAATGACTCTTGGGTACTGTGACATGACCTCACCCTCCCCCCGCATCTCCTTGTCTATATTTTTTTTGAGCTCCAACCTCAGCCAGCTGCCTTCCTCTCCTGTATACACTGTTAGATCCCGCTCAGTCCCCATCCCAAGATTTGGTCCCCCCTTCTCCCCTAACCCTAACCCTAACCCTAACCCTAACCCTAACCCTAACCCACTGCTTCCGCCAGATCCCCTCACGCAATACTACCACTGATTGGACAGCATGCTTTGTGCCTAGCTCACCTCGACCGTTTGTCTTTATTCGGCTAGCCTTGTGCGCTAAACTCTCTTTGTTATTACGGACTGAATCCATATGTGCAGTTACGTCGACAATTGCTACTCCCCACTCTTTGTCGTGCAATAAGTATGAAACTAGGAAGGATTAGCTAAGTATCATAAGCCATAAGGTGGTTGTTGCATGAACAGTTTAACCTTGCTATGCGAACCTTTTTCATCCATATTGTAAGGGGAAGGTACATTAAATAACCACAAATCGACCATAAGCACCAAGTCTTTTAATGGTCGCGTGAGTCGTGACATTGGTCATTGGAGCTTGAGACCCGGGTTCGATTCCTGCCTTGCACACGAATTCTATGGTTGTTTCGCGATCCAGTAGCATCGTAAACTAGCGGTGCGGCTGATTGGGCGAGATAGGGCCGGCCGGCCAGCCGGGAGGCCGGCATTAGGGCACAAAGACACATCACGCGCACTGAGGGCCATCACACACGGCACCCGAGACTACATGCCTGCCGCGCATACCGAGCAGCCTGCCTGCCTCTCATTGGCTATGCGACATTTATCAGCTATCAGCCATTCGATTTGTGTTGAACAAATCTCAACCTTCCAAAGCACATCCCCATACTATGCAATTGCACAAAGTATATGCGAGTGAATAAAAGAATCCATTCATTTTGAGCACAACATGCACGGTGCACATATGCGTCATGCGTGCGTTGTACAGTCCACCCCCGCTAAAAGACTTTGCTCCAAGAGAATAACCCCACTTGCAGCATACGTTTTGAGATCACCAACGATTCTACAGGGTAATGTCAGTGCTTAAGAGAATATGACTAACCGCGAAGAGCATATTATTTTTCATAACATTTTTGCAAATGTCAGTGCGTATTCTTAACACTGAGGGAGTAGCGCGTGACGGGTGTGTCATCAGGCGTAATTAATGTGATAGACAAGGCGTGATGGGTACAGTGTCATGCGTAATTAGCGTCATGAGCGTGATGGCATAATACGTGACATAATGCGGGTGATGTAATGGGCGTGATGGGCTGCTTTATAGCATACAAATGCTCTTAATGTTTAAGAGCATATTATGCTCTTTTTAACGCCAAGAGCATAACCCCGCCAGGAGCAAACTATCTTTGAAAACAAACAGCCTGTTCTTGAAAGGGGTAGACTGTACAATAAATGTTTTTATGTAATTAAGTACGTACCACTATGTACCTTAACTGTACAGTCTACCTCGCTATAAAAACCACGTGTATCTTTCATTTTATCAACGGGGTTATTTTCTTGACGTTTACAATAATATATTCTGTTTTATTTTTTACATAATATATATTTTACTAACAGGGGTATTGCAAAGTAACCGTAAGCCACGCCATTATGTTTTAACGTGGCATGAATTAAATTAATAATAGTCAATAATAAAATAATGTTGTACGTACCTATATATGAGTCTTGTAAAATGTGTATGCTTATAATTTTTTAAATAACATGCCGTTAACGAGGTATTCCCCCGTAACAAGACTGAGCTCACACAAAATTCTAACCCTTCGTTGTAGTCTTATAGCGCACAAAACTACTCCCCTATCGATGATATTGGCCTGTACAAGCATTGGATTTTTGCAAATCTATGATCTCAACGGGTTTATTTTCATAAACCGAAGTCTTTTAACGGGGGTAGACTATATAGTTTACCTTTTTGTAAAAGCATACTGTTATCCTCAAAAACCGTATGCTCTTGGCGACTAAGAGCATAATATGCTCTTGAACGTTAAGAGCATATATATGCTATAAGCGCAGATTCATTACGCCCTTCACGCCTATTGGTCGGGCCGGGCTGTCGGCATTCAACCACGTACATCCCGCGCTATGGCCATCACACGGCACCCGCGACTGCCGGGCTGCGCGGCAGTATGTGCGGCCCGCCTGCTTCTCATTGGCTAGGCGGCGAGAACAAGCGTTACACCGTTAGATCTACCTAAACACGATCCTGGCCGTCCAAAGCACATCCAATTGTTTAAGCGCATGCCAATAAATGTAAAAATAAGCACAATTCTGCATACGTGGCCGCTTATGGCTGCATGTTGATAAATTTAATGTGTTACATTAATGATATTGATAAACATGCTGCAATATGGTGCAATATAATGCCATATGATTAGCAAATGCTGTTAAGTGTTTCAAAACTTAATAATCAATGTAACGTTCACGCTACGGTACGTGCTGCAATACTTAGTAACTAATGCCGAGATTACGACCGTCAATATAATGCTAACCTGAATTACCTTAACGTTAAGATTGAACTTAACGAAAAATTGCATCGTTAGGCCACCATTTGGTCACGCATGAGATTGATCAAATGGGATCGCAACGGTGACAACAGCCAGTTGCTCAAAAAGGCAGCGAAATGGCCAATCATTGCAAAGATGCTTAAAAGATGCTGAAAAATATCTCAGCGGCAACCGCTTACCAACGGCGACCCAAAGTTGCTAGGGATTTGGTGCAATAGCGGCACAATTAGTGGTTAAAACGGCCGCATTTTTGGCGGTACGAGGTCGGGGCAGGCCCCATACCCCAAACACATGCCGCCACTACTCACCCTCGTTCTAACTGATCCACTCTACCCTTTAACGCTAATTGATTACACGCTATAGTTACTGCGTCATCAAACATGGTCAACAGCCGAATGATCACTTCAAAAGTGCCATCATTGATGGGTCGCGACTTGTCTAATAACAGTCGCGCCAAATTGATCAGTCAAGTCGGCGCGGTATGATGCGACCCGTGGGACCGGCGACGATAAATGTGGCGCGCATTGGCCTGTAAAAACCCGGCCTTGGCAGTGGGCCGCCAGTGACCGACCCTACTCAGACCCCCAAGAATATTCCTCAGTTGAACAGGGCAGCCGCCGAGGACGTTAGCGTTCTTAAGTGGGGGGAATGTAACGGGAAGGCATACATTGTATGAACACACAAATCGACCATAAAACCACCGAGTCTTGTATGGTCGAGTGAGTTGTGACGTATATAGACTCGATCAACAGCAACAACACAACATACCAAAACTTGGTGACATGTTGCGTTGCGCTGACGATAACTTAGCATGAAACTTCCTTGTGAACTTTGGTATACTATTGCGTCACTTTATAAGTTTCTGCAAAGTTCGAAAACACCCTACACATTACTTTGTCATAAGTCAACAACGTTACCGAGAAAAACAATTGGTGACTTCAAGTACATGTAAAACTTTGTGGTAGCCGGCCTTAAGTGACATTTTGCCGCCTCAATGCCGGTCCAGTTGAAGGTATGCCCCAACAACCCAGATGATACATGCAAAGTGCGGGTATTGAGGCTCTCCATAAATTTCCGTACGTTGGTGTGCAGGTATGACTGAGCAGTGCTGTTACCACAGACCAACGTGGCAACGAGTGGGCTGGTTGCTTGGCTGCTGAGTCTGCACGCCTGGGAGGAGGGGGAGGGAGGGGGAAATAGGAGGAGAGAGAGAGAGCGAGCGAGAGAGAGAGAGAGAGAGAGTTGACCTTGAACCGCCGCTGCTGCCGCTATTGCCGCCGCTAACTACGTACCACATGTATATGACTGGCCTACTCGGCCAGCTCGATTTAAGATCCCCACTGCAATACACTTCATTCAAATGTCCGGACTTGGGTTTTGTATTTGTCGCTACTGTTGTGGTAGTGTTGTCACCGTGGTTGCCGCCGTTGCTGGCCCCAGAATGCTGCGCCGGCCGCCCACTCGCATTGAGCTGAAGGCGGAGGACTAGCGGAAGATGGAAGAGGTCATAGCGTTCGCGGCGGCTGTAGCTGCTGCGGCCGCTCAGGGGGCTATCCTGCAACAGCACAGAGCGGCATTGCCTCCTCCGCCTCACAAGCCGTCTGCAGCGTCCCGCATGGGCTACCACCAGCAATGACGCAGTGGTTTCTTAACAAAGCTGCGCAAGTGTCTAAATTATGTCATGCATGCACACCATGACATCATCAAGACTTGCTCGTTGTGTCTCATAAAACGCATCAAGAAAGGTGTGCTCCTTTTTTTTCTCTTCCCCAATTCCTCTTGACGCTTGCATGAATGCTGGGACGTGCATAGCATACATTGGTTAAACCTCAAGCGCATTCTGTTGCACTGTTGCAGGTTGCCGTTTGGACACAAGCAGTATGCTTGAAGCCACACAACTCCTCGGTTAGGACGAGAAGGCAATGATAATGGTTTGATATCAGTGCCGTCACCTCATTGTGCACGTGCTCGCGCAAAGTAACACTCAACACGATGCCGTTATTGACGAGGCAAACCCACAACATTCATAACTCAACCTGTGTGTATACGGGGTGCTGCATCACACATGCTAACATATATGCGCACTCGGTTGCTGCACATGCTACGGTCACATGCACACGCACAAAGCATTCACCAATATAATAATATGTACACCACCACCGCCAGGCTATGTGCTCTACCTACTCAATCTAGCTACCCTCCACATGCACAGCCCCAAACAAGCACATAGCCATTGGCATACCTGCCCACATGGGCCGGGGTTGGTTGTATCCCTGATATGCACGTAACAAGGTCTTGTTGAGTGCATGCGTTTGTGATTGGCTTTCTGAGGTGATATGCGTTGCATCCACGACTGTTCAGCCCATACGGGTAATGCCACAGGTTTGAATAGCTGGCCTCGGTTGTTGTTCAAGCACCCAGTGAGGCCAATGCATGCGCGGGGCAACGGGTTGCTAGCAAAACACGTGCACGTCTAATTCTAGGCAAGCATTTACTTGCAATTAGATGTGACAAGGCTTACCATGTATGACAGTGTATAGAAAATGCAAGAGGGGTATGTGTGTTGCAACGCAAATATACTGGCACTGCTAACCAGCAAACATCTAGCCTGTGTGCAACTGCGAAACAAACGCCGCATATGTGTATACTGTCGCTGTACCTTGTTGATCCGTCACGAAGTTGCACTTGCTGAAACTTCCGTAGCAGTCTTATATTGTACCTTGCTCCGTCCTTACATATTAGCCCCCCC
>RHPI01001715.1:1063040-1078971 GCA_009103225.1 Chlorokybus atmophyticus
CCGGGCTACGTATTATATTACTTGCAGTACGCATAAAGCGCCAGCGCTTGCGTGTGTTGTGGCTACGCGGCTGTATGTCCTACACTGCAGCTTCATGCTGAGCTCATATAGCTTATGTATGACCAAAAATGGTTACCTGCTATACAACTACGTGCCTACAAAGACCTTGTTCAACACCTTTATCATGCCAGTTCACCCTCTGGAGTTGTGCGTGGTTCGGTTTCAATGGCGAGCCCCGCCCACGCAACCTTCTCTTCAGCGTTTAGCACAGCAGTCAGCATGCTGGCATTGGACTCATCAATCAAAAACTCCACCAAATGCTCGCACTGTTTATCTTGCGTGAGCTGGACATTCTGCACGGGACCGCATAGCTGCACATGATGAGAAAGACTCAGCTTGTGGAGACGGTTGAGTAACGCTTATGCGTACAAGCTTTCAAGGCACCTGTGAAGTAATTCGCAACACGTCCGGCAGCGCTCTAATGTCCAAAATGCACACGCGAAACACGACACCCATGACGTTCGCTTTTGTAAGAATGGATTTCAGTGGCACCTCAAACAGCCTCAAACAAATTAAAATCACCAGCATGATGCCTGCAAGCGAGAAGGAGGCGACATGAGCATCAAGCAGCTCACCACAACAGCTGTGAATTTGTCAAGTGTAAACAACATACCTGCGGCAACAGTAGCAAGCAAAAGCTCGCCAGCTCCGCAAGCAAGGCCTAAACTTGCTGTGGCCCAGAGCGAAGCAGCTGTCGTGAGGCCTCGCACATGGTTGCCGTCCTTAAGAATGACACCGCCGCCGAGGAAGCCAATGCCAGAGACAATCTGTGCGGGAATGCGGTCCGACGGGGGGCCTCCCGGTCCTGTCTGGTACGCTGCACACACACACCTGAGGTGAAATACTGTGACAATGGCAGGTGGCAGTAAAACGGCTCTCAGTTTAGTGAGTAGGCAAGTGCGCTTGCCTGCGGCAGCTGCGACTGTAAAGATGGCGGAGCCGATGCCCACGAGTGCGTGCGTGCGCAGGCCGGCAGTGAAGCTGGACTTGCGCCGTGCGTGCACCTCGCGCTCCAGGCCAATGGCACCTGCGCAAAGCTAAAGAGTGAGGTTGTGCTTACATCTACTAGTTGCACACCTGTGACTATAAGTTGTGCTGAAGGCATCATATAATTGTCGGTTCGACATCCAGCATGGCCCTTGTGTGCAGAGATAGTGTGGGTGCAGCAAGACAAACCAAGCATGACAGTTGCATAAGTGCTACCATATCACAACAACCATACAACAACGGAGTCAGTTGTGCGGCTTTACGTTGCAACTGCTTTGTAGGCAAGCAGCTGCCATGAGAAGCGAGGTCCAGCGTGCTCTTGATACATCAACTGCCAATTGTCACAACAAAGTATAACAACTGGCAACAGACTATGCGCAAAATCCATCATAGCTGAGCTGTAAAACATACTGAAACGGTGAATTGCCATGCTAGAAGCCAAGACGACATCCCACACTCAGGCACACACAACCGAGCGAGTGCATGCAGCATGAGCAACGCATGCAGCGGCAGCAGCCTCACCAGAACACGCTGTTGCCACCAGCAGCCTGCTCAGCCACTGCCAGACTGTAAGATACGCCATTTCAACGGCGGCGGCAATGCAGAGATCCGCTCACTAGCTTGCTGCTGTCATCACAGAGCCACACCCAGCACGCCAAGCAAGTTCTAGCTCAAACCAAACCAAAAGCAGCAAGCAAGCAGCAAAGCAAGCAGCGACGCAAGCAGTCAAGCAAGCCTACACAATGTAAGCTCCGAAGCCAAGCAGCTAAGCAGCTACAAGCGTGCAACAATCGCGGTTGTTGCAAGCACACGGCGCCTGACGCAACGACATCAGGTATCTTTGCGGGAATATAAGGCATCCGGCACGCTGGATATCGGGAAATTTATCGAAACGGTTGTGTATATCGCAGGGGGACTGCTATACTTGCTGCTGGGCTGCTTTAGGTGCCGTTGGCAGAGGCGGCGGTGGTGGAGGGTATGACAGCGGCGGCCGTGGGAAAGATATCGCTGTCGTTGGATGGAAGTGACCAGCGTGCAGCGAAACAGGTGCGCGGAAGTTGAGTTTTCGATATGTCTGCGTCTGCTTCACCGCATGTGGCGTAAGCCATGCATGTTTAGCTGTTGGTCAGCCAAGCATGCAAGTTGAATTGAATGTCAAAGTTTCAAGCAAGCAATCAGATATAATTGCTGCCGTCACTGTTGCTGAAGTTATGTCAGTTTTGCCACAACATCTTTACTACCAGGCTTTGCTGCAAGCAAGGAGTTTGGAGCTGTCATATGCGCTGAGCGAAGATGATGATGCTCGACTCCCATCCGGTGTTCTTGAAACCGCTCGCATTGTTTGTTTGACAGAGGTAAGGCAAGCAAAGCGTTTGGTGGTGACTTACCATTCACTGATCATCATTGCATGAATGTGTGTGCCTGTTGCTTGCTGTTTGTTTTAGCTGCTTCTGCTTCGGGGGTTTCAGGACGAGCTTTACTTCCACGAAGATGAGCCTCGCGGCGTAGTGGCGAGTCCACGCAATGAGGCACGAGCACTCGCCACTGTGCTGGCCGCATTGCAAGCCATGCCAGCTCACACTCCCGGTAAGGAACCAGCCAATGCTGTTCGTTCTGCGACCTACTAGTGGTACTTGGCACCTTGCTTCCGTGCATGCGTGCGTTGTGTTAACACTAAACAACAGCAGCTTTATTTCAAAGTTTGCGCATCTGCTTACTTGCCCGCAAACTTACGTGCTTGCAAGCATCGCGCCTAAGACTTTCTGGCTGCAGGTCGTGCGAGCGCGTTGAAACATGTGATACAGTTGTGCAATGATTATGGCAAGAGCTCCGCAGCACCGCAGACTGATGGTGAGACTGAGATTCCAGAGGGCAATGCGATGTTTGCTTGGGCAAAGTCAGAGGGCGTCCAGTGCAGAGTGCGGCAAGCAGGTGGCTGGAACAGACGCGCATGTTGCACTTTGATATTATTGTTGTTTATTAAGCTTGACTCAACATACACTTGGCTATGCGTCGCTTCAGAGAGGCAGCCAATAGTTCCATTGCTGTCGTTGCAGTTTTGCATGGGACAGCTCGTGGTGCAGTTGCTGCAAACGACATAGAAGCTGGAGAAGAAGCTGTCAGCGTGCCACAACATTTATTGATGTCCTACAAAACAGCACTGCAGTCTGACGAGGTAATGTCGCACATGCCGTGCTTGATTACATGTTGGTATCAGCCCCCATGTAAACCATGCACGTGCAATTGGCACAGGGTTCTGTCTATAAAGTGTTGATGCAACATCATGAGCTCGATGGCGACACTATCGCTCTTCTGTGGACGATTCGTGAACGCACGCGACCAGTCTCGAAGTTCAGAGAGTTTTTCAACTGGTTGCCCGCAACGTTTCTGACAGGTCAGTTGGCTCGTTGCATTTGTGGCCCAGTGTGGAGATCCTCACCGATTATCATCCATTTATATTTCACAATGCACAATGTATGCATACATGCAAATATCTGTGTGCAAATTTCTGCTGGCAGATGCATGTAGTTCCATCATGGCATCCAGCTTGTTGGTGGATGTGTTGACAACAGCACGGAGGCAACCAGCATGATTTGTATCGCTTGACTGCAGGGCTCAGCTGCAGCGACTCAGCAGTGCAGTGTCTGGAGGGCACTCCCTTGCAGGCAGAAGTTCTTGAGGCGCAGCAGGTCTGAGGCTCGCTGCACGCAACAATTCATGTTTGACTTTATTCACTAATCTTTGAAGTGTACTGGCTTCAACATGTCAATGTTAAGGCTATGCATTTGGCACGCGCAGAGATGCTGATGGTTGGCACAACTGACTTGCTGTGGTGTCTCTTTCGCCCAGCACTTGCGAAACACTTACAACCAGCTGCTGCCTGCTTTGAATGAGCTGTATCCGGAGACTTTCAGCCCGCAAGTGTACAGCTGGGAGGCGTACCTGTGGGCTGCGCAACTTTGGTATGCTTATGGCATGCAGGTGACTCGCAGCAACACTTCAGTATCTCCCTGCATTTGAGTTTGAGAAAAATGCAAATGATATTTGTATATGTATATATTTTTCGCAACAGGTTGAGTTGCCTGATGGGGAGAAGCTGGTTTGCTTGGTACCGGTGGCCTCTCTTTTCAACCATGCGGTAACAGCGCGCTTGTTGCATTCATGCTTCATCTTTTGTGCGATGCGCTCTGATAGCGTGTGTGTTTCCACTCGACAGCTACATCCCCACATCATAAACTACTCCAAGCTGGACCCTGTGACAGACTGTTTGAACTTCCCAGTGTTCCGACGCTGTTGTCAAGAAGAAGAGGTGTTTCTGTTTTACGGCGCCCTGCCGGCCGAGAAGCTGCTTCTCTTCTACGGCTTTCTTCCCGCCGAGCCCAACCCCTTTGACAACTACCCTGTCGGCAAGCACGCACCAGTAACTTCTGTGACAACACAGCTTTGCATGTTGACATAAGCGTAGCTGGATGCTATCATGTTTCTCATGGCGTCATGCAATTACAGAGTTGGAGCTGCCTGATGATGATGATTTGATCAACCTGAAGATACAGTTACTCAGCAAGCATGGGTTGACCCTGCAACACCAGCTCAGAAGGTAGGTGCATCACGTCCAGTCTGCCACAGTTATATCATTCAACACGTTGCCATCGGTCAAGTAAAGTGACCGTTGTGCCACATGACAGAGGGAAGCGTATAACCTCCAAATTGCTGGCGTCTCTGAGAGTTGCATTGCTTGCCGAAGACGATGCCCACGTTGCTGCACAAGCCGACTTCAACCCTGGGCATCAGGCAAGTCATGCTTACTTGCTCCAACACATGCTGAGTTGTTGTTGCGCATGAGAAATTATGCTCCAAGCAGTTGCTTTGCATGCAGTATTTATGACAATCAGGCACAGCGTGCATGTTGTGACAAGCACAAAATCACAGGTCAGCAAAGAGAACGAACAATCGGTTTTCGGCACGCTGCGCAGTATAGTTGAAAGCCTGCTGCAACCAATCGTAGACTCTCAACCTGAGGCTGAGGCCATCAGGTAAGGCGGCTGTCAACTTTGGTACCTTTATTTGTGAGTTCAGCAATCAATTTGTTCTAATTGTCTTGTGGTGTACAGCGCGTATTCGACAGGGGACAGGATGGTTGAGGCAGCAATGAAGTATCGACAGGAGCAGCACGTCTTCTTGGAGTCTGTTATGAAAGATCTGTGTGATCAGATGCCATCAAGGTGATATGTCGGCGGTATGTTTGACAACACCAGCGCATGAGAAAAGTCAGGTGTCGCGAATTCAGACATGCGCAGTGCTTGAAGGTGCAGTGTGGGCTAGCATGTATCCTGATGCCATGCAGGATTAGATTTTTCTTTTGTGAAGCATGACGGCAGCTTGATCGCTGCGGTGTCCTCGTATACAAAGATTTGCTAGGTTGCGTACCTGCCGGTTGCAAATTCAATCGCAGATGTTCTTTACAAATCAGTGACAGTTGTGCAGGGTGTCATTGCTGGTCTAACATGGACGTAGCGTCAATGTGTGGTGTAAAGGATATGCGGAGTGCTGTGCTTACGACCATCTGTGAGCAATCATCAACACCAATCGGAATCATGGCTTTTCGAACTTGACAACTGAGGTGCTGGTTGACGGGCTTGTTCTATACAAGAGCATGTCAGCCAACCTTGTGTTGGGCCGGGACAGAAGTCCACAGCCAATCAGAACCAATGCATATGTAGGGGTTACTGCAGGTATGTAGGGGTTTATGCAGGGAACATTTGCATAGCACAAAAATAGTAATGAGGTTCTTAACTAAATGCTGACAAAAACAACAATTCTACTACAGCGTACACATGTGTCTGGCTATGTACCAGTGACCATGCCTACACCAGTAACACATCACACACAATCCTTGCATACTATATTATACATGATGCAGCTTGCAGCTTCTGTACACTTTGACCAGATGCGGCGACCATGACGGCGGCGCCACGCTCCGGCAGCTCCTGAGCACGCTGTAATGGGCCTGCCACCCTTTGCCGGAAAAATGGTAGGAAGCATGGCAGCCTGCACGCAGGCAAGTCACATGCCAGCGCCCTGTGCTGGTAGAAGTCGATGATGTCGTGGAAGGCCCGGCCCAGCGTCCCGCGCGTCTCCGTGGCGAGGGGATGAAAGGTGTCAATGGCGGGATGGACTACAAGGTGCAGTTATTCATAAAAGTTCCTCAACGACTATGCATTGCTCATCACAATCATTCGTGCATCCGTAAATGCCACTCATGAATGGCCTTGCACACGACCAATATGGTTCGACCGTATAGCTCACCACGAGTCATGGTGAGATTGTGTATATACCGGCTCACCTTGAGAGATTGCTCTCTCACGCGTGCGCGCTCTCCCTCGCTCTCGCTCTTTGCGAGTAACTATTGCCGCACACGCGCGCAGTACGAGCTGTACACACACTTGCATTTGAGCTGCAAATATCTAAAGGGAGTTTGTGCCTCGACAACTACAGTAACAGCGTGCTGAAGAGTTCAAAGCCTTTGGCTCCTGAGGATGGGGCAGCATCTCTTTCTCTGTCGCACGCGTGCGGTCAAAGGTCCAATTGCATGCGATCTGTAATCATCTGTATCGACTTGGGAATCACGGACGTCCTCAACTTGCGCTTGGTCGCCATTGGTCACGAGTGTCCTGTCCGTACTGCAGCGGCACTTGCACAAGTATCATGTATGCCAATGTGGAGCAAGCAACTGAGAGACACGTTTGGATTGCACACACCTGCTCTTGTACGGCAAGGGCCAGAAGCAGAAGCACTGCTTGTTGGTTGAGCTACAGCTGTTCCCATCTATAGCTTCACAACGGGGGGCAGCGCTCAGCAGTGCCGAGGCAACGCTGCATCACGTAGCTAAGTGCAACTTTGACAACTCTGGCCTTGTAGTCCAGCTGTCACACATAGACAGTACAGTTTGTTTGTAACAGCCATCAGTAGCTGCCTATGGCCAAACCTTGCAAGAACCTGCAACGACACGGTTGCTTGTACTTGTTCCCCTTATCGATCCCATAAAGAGCACGCAATCTCGTTCGACAAATGCAATTGAGATTGCTGCAGAAAGCTTGCGCAAAAAACTGACGGATGGTGCCACACATCAGAAACTGCTGCCTCCTACACTATGCTATGCTACAATGTCCATGTACTATATTCGCTAAATAAGTTGTACTGCGGCAGGATGAGGGCGGTGGGTGTTCAGCGTGTGTAAATTTGCCAAGTTGCACATCTAGCAAGCGCAGAGGATGGGTTGAACGTACAAGTGTACATGGTTTGTGCAGTGGTTGTATCACACAAGAAGTTTAGCCAGCTATGTGCTATGGCCCCAGCTTGCATGGCACATGTTGCACTACCACTGACGACAATAAACAGAGTAGGGTACGCCCGTAATCTTCCACCGTCAGACGAATCGGGGATGTTATGTTTGCAGCAGGCTATTGCGGTGGCCTTAGCACCCAACCATGGATGCGCTTCTCAAGTCCTCTTTACGGTTGTGTTAGGAGGAAACAGCGCAGACATCATCGGTACGCTGCATCCGGCGAAAATATTAATGCATGCATGTGTGCTTGCATGGTGTGTGTTTTGTGTCACAAAGAGCTAACGCTTGCCCTAGTTATGTATAAATATCTCATGTGCTCACCTCCTGTCTCTTGACGAGGGGCTACTGACAAAGATTTTGTTGAAAGTGTGTCTCATTGCGGTAAGCATAACTATGAAATGTGCGCAAATCAAAGCAAGCTTTTCCGTACTCACCGCACTTTCAGATGCAGAATGATGCTGCGCGGCTCTTGCTCGTGTGTAGGGTCTTCTGCGAGGTGCTCCTGTGAGGTGTCAAAGGTGACCAGCGTTCTGGGATGATGTGGATGTCAACAACCCAAAGTACGGTCTTATTGATGTGTTAAAGTCCATTTAAGGAAACGCGGGAGGGCGCTTTGCCCTCAACACGGCATACGTGCGTTGGGTGTGTTTGTGGCGAAACAGCTGCGAAGGGCTGCGGTTGCTTGGCGAAGTGTTTGTTGAGGTCACATTGGTGGAGTGCTTTCTTGGAATTGTTAATGTTGATACGTACAATCTGGCTCCAAGTCGAGCAGCTGCAAGATCATGCAAGCTGTATGTCGCGTTGTGTCCTTCTGGCCAAGCCTTGGACCTCAGCGCACTTGCAGCATGCAACCACCTGCAAGTGGTCACTTTGGAATTAGCAGAGCAGTGTATTGATGAGCAGGCAGCGCCTACAGGCAGACCGGTGCTGATTGCAGCGCTGAGTGCCTTACCGCAGCTTGTCACTCTGACAATTTCTGCACCATCCTGCACGTTGTCACAACTGCCACAGATGCTGCAAGCCATTGAGCTGCTGGTGGATCGCCAAAAACACCGCCTGACGTTCAAGGACCATGAATGGTCCGTGCCGCCAGACCGGAATTTTTCTTCGCAAAGTGATATTGGTGGACCATACATGCAGACGGTCCGTTTTTCATCAATAGTCGGACCATTCATGGTTCGAATGTCATGTGAATGGTACCATTGTTCCTTGGTACGCACCAGCTAAGGTACGAATTGCGGCTGCATTGGGACCGGATGTGGTCCGGGCAGCGGCGCGTATCATGGACCAAAGTGTATCATTAAACAATGTAGTGTAAAGTGCAATTGCAATAAAACTTGAACCACTTGTAGCCGGCGGCACCGGCCACGCTCGACCTGCGGCGCACGAGGCCGCGGTGTTAGAGGAACGATTGCTCAAGCAACACGCATTCGGTCGAATTCGGACACAGGACCTTTGGCAAACAAAGACGACGTCCTAACCGCTAAGCTTTAAGGCACTTACCAGTAAGAGTTGTTGAGTCCTTTTGTTATATATTTACAACAATGTGCCGCTTGGCGACTGTCGGTGAGCGGGGATGATTGCTGATGAACAGTTGGCGGTTGTCACTGTGATAGTTTTTAGGCTGAGCCTACCAGGTATGCAAATAGACTTTACAACATTGGTACATGGACGGTAAATTAATAGCCGCAACTCGGCGGCTGTCGACACGCTAGTATTCAGGTTGAGAGTTATTATAATTGCAGCCCCCTGCAAGGTTACACACATTTGGACAATGCCTAGTATTAAGACGTGATGTGTAGTAGTCAATTGCGGCTATCAATAAAGCTTTTGTCTTTGTCAAGCTGTTGATGAAGCTGTGGACTCATAAGGTGTAAGTGGATGTACGTAAGGTTACATTAAGTAGGCATAATATGTATTATGTAATGTTGCTATGCATTTTTCGTGATGGATTGCTCCGCTATAGTCTACTGTATACATTTGTGTTACCTAAATGACATCTATAAATATAACACTATCATGCATAACACCTTATTGACATGTTTATAAGTGTAATTGCACATCAAAAATGTGATACGTATATAAGTGCATTTGCACATCGAAGATATGATAATTGTACATGCAACTTTGATGTCTGACTTAACTGCACAGCTGCAGACTGCAGCGGCAATACATGGACAGTCCCTTACTCTAGAAGGCAAGGACCTTATTAGGCCAACATCTTATCGCTGTAGATTGTTGACAGCCGGGTTATCAGTTGACAGCCGCCGACCCTTTGCGGTTGTCCATTTGTCGGTGAGTATTTTCCGACAATCGGTGAGGCCTGTCGTGTATGATAACATTATGCATCTTCGTATGATCATGTCAGCAATCAATCGTTTGATAATCACCTTATGTACTACCTACCAGGCAGTCATGATAGCGCGGCTGCAGGGCCGCGATGAGCAGTCAGTGTACGAACTAGCTATGTCAATGGTCCGTGTCGCACAATACATGGGGCTGCACGGACTATTACGGTGCGCATAAGCAGGGCCGCAGGCCCGCGGGGCCGCGCCTGGTCCACCGAGATAACCAGCACAGTGTACTGGTTCGTGCTGCGGTGCGGCACGGTGCGCAACTGCGCGCCATGGATAGGGGCCTCGGAAGGACCATGGATGGTCCGTCCCTCGAGTGCCTGGTCCGCGGAGGACGGATCATGGCCCGCGAGGTACGCGATGCATGGTCCTTGAACGTCAAGTCGTTTGGCGGACTCAACCCTCAGGATCACTTTGCCGGCCCAGAAGCGCAGCAACAGATGGTGAACTTGGTGTGCATGGGCCAGCTGAGTGCTATCTTGATATGCGCTTTCGGTCATGTCGAGACGACAATGAATATCAACGGACGTCCCAGTGACATGGTTGGTGCGCTGGCGAGCATGATGCTTCTCATCTCAACACAGCATGGAGCCATGAAGATAAGTTTTTAAAATAAAAAGCGCAAACGGACAGGTACCTTGAAGATTACGCAATGCACGTATGCTTCTTGTTCTGTGGGCCAAGTGAGGTAAGCTGTTACAAGAACAATTCGCACGCAGGTGTGGCGCCGGGGAATTGCTATTGCTAGTCATTCGACAAACTGTGTGTCTCTATAAGCGCACGAACACCAAAAGTCCGCTCAAAATACACAGCAGAAAGCCAGCTCTGAAGAGGAGAAGGTCAAGCTGTATGAGATCATGTATTGAGAAAGGCACAATAAAGACCTCAATTGTAAGCCACTTTCGCTTCGACAACTATGACAGACTGTGAGCGCGCTCCCGCCAACGCTGCAGTCGACGTGGCCTCTCATGGCTGTAGATAAAGATGAAAGCGCTGCTGAGAATAACATTGCTTGCTATATATGTCAATGAGCACCTGTCACGGCTACCCTTGTGCACACCAGTGTGGATGTCCAAGGCCATGCAAGGTGGCCGACTGGCTACATACTCCAACCAGGCATGTGCGTGTTTGATGCAGTGACGAATATGATGCTTGTGCTTGTACAAAACGCTTGTAACTGCTTATACAACATGTTTGACGAATGTTTGCATGGGCATAGACCATCCGCCAAATGCCTCGATCAGCGCTTGGTGGTGAGGCAATTGCGAGCACGATGGTTCCACATGCTTGCATCACTTCTCTGCCTGAGGGGGTTACAGTTGCTATAGCCCCAACAATTGTACTGATGCGTTCAACGCATCAGCACAACCGTAGATGATACATTCAACAAGTTGTCAAGTCTATCATCGCATGCTGTTAAAAAGTATGATTGTCAGTTCAAACAGTGGCAGCAACTCTCACCTGCGCAGGGTGCATGAATGCCTTGCAACGTGTATTGAAGCAAACATCTCTCTCTCTCTCTCTCTCTCTCTCTCTCTCTCTCTCTCTCTCTCTCTCTCTGTCAAAGACCATGGTATGACTTGCATTAAGCCTGAATCCAACCCTCATGCACTGAACTCTCATGCTCTTAGCTTGAGCAAGAGCAGTTAGAACGTTAGTGGTTACATAGCAGCATCCTGCTTATAATAAACACCGCGGCAAGTTACGCGTTTAAAAAACAACCAACCTGCAACTTTGCAGCTGACTGCAAAGAACAGGTTGGTGATGTGTAGCTACTTGCTATTGTTGCATCAATATCAACATGCAAGCAGGCTAATGCGGTGGTCGAATTAGGGGTAAGATGATACCCGACCAACTGTGACGGTAACGCCAATCTTTAGCTTTACTAGCTAATGAAGCAATGCTAATTGTCAGTTTGCATGCACTTCAAGCGCATTTGTATGTTTTTAAATCATCAATGTTTTTACTATGCTTACAATAACAGCTTAGATTCGTATCGTTCATAAAAAACAGATATAATTATCTGCACGTTGTAACATGTTGCGAAATGCTCATCAGCATCCTTACGAACAATTAATTACAGCAACCATCGCCAATTTGTTAGTTGTGTCAGTGGTATCACGCATTATTGTATTGTTTTAATGCGTTTACTATTGCATTGCCCGCTATCGGGGTCCACTTCCAAGTAATCAACTCACGAATTGATGAAGCACTCATGTCAATCAACGACTTGTTCACTTGCTTTAACACAAATGCACTATGAAAAATGCTTCAGCAATGGCTCGCTTCATCAGACCGTGTATAAGAGTATACTTATCACTGCTGCATTTACATTAGAGTAGTTCAGATAAATTAAGGTACCATGTCAACATATCCAAGGACTGTGCTAAGGTCAACATGGTGCCGCCCCTCACGCTCACTGAGATTAAAGTTATGCTGCATGCAACACTACCGTAGTGACACATACATTACAACCCACACCTATTTTTGCGGATTATTTTCAGTTCAACCTTTTGCTTTTGCGATTGTAAAATTCAATGCATTTATCAATGTTAATGACAGTCAGGCCCAAAACACACTGTTAAAATCACCACCTAAGCCATGTCATGATTATGTTTTGATCGCAATGTATTTGTTTCTACAGTATTTATGACGTCAGGATGCAATCTGCATAATGCAACATCATGCAAGGCGTTGGAGTTGAGACTGTCAACTTGAGAGCGAGATTTCTCGAATTTGAAAATTCGGGCAACCGCCTACACGTGGCAAGCAGCACCAAAGCTATGCATTTTGTAGTCCTACAGCAAAACGCTCTTCAACAAACCTCCAACAAAAAGATAAAACTCGCGCCCAAATGCAGACCGCAGTCAAGCATAGCACTTAAACCTCAAGAGCCAACCAGGCATCGCCTTGTTCCAACCTCCCATTTGCCGTTAACGATAGCTATCGACGGCGCACATTCTTTCTCGAGGCGGTTGCAAAACCCTAACTGCGAACGGTAAAACCGGTTAGTTGAACAAACTCCATTGCTCCAAATGCACAGCTAAAACTAACGGGCCTAAACTAGGGTTTGTGCGTTACGCTGCCTCCCGCCTGTCAGCGAATGCGGGAGTCTGTTTTGGGGTTTTGACGGCAGGGGCGGCGGCGGGCTGCGGGGCGGCGTCCGGGCCGGCGTCGTTGGGGGGAGAGGGGGCTGCAAGCGAGGCGGGGATTGGGTGTGAAGCGTGAGCAGACGAACTCCGCCGTTCACCATGGCCGACAGGGAGGCCAATGTTTACATGGCCAAGCTCGCCGAGCAGGCCGAGCGCTACGACGAGATGGTCGAGGCGATGGAGAAGGTGAGCATCGTAGTAGCACAGCGGTTGGGGTGTTGTGGTTTTGTGTTGCATCGGCCTGGATGATGGTGTGCGACGATCATAAGAAGGCACTGGCCGTCGGCTTGCAATGTACGTCGTTTGCCTTGAGGTTTGCCCCTTCGGTGCTGGAAATGGCGCCGGCAGCTGCCGCTGCTGCCTACTCGTTGAGGGTTTGCGCCAATGCATTGAAATGCTATTGCATTGCAAACATAGTGGCAGCCGTACGACAACCCTCGTTGCATTCATGCCTCAAACCGTTGGCATGCTAGCCGTCGCATCATATCGTGCTGCTGTCACCGTACATCGCTTGACAGGTGCTTTAGGGTGAATGTCAGCTATTGTACAACGGCCTACGGCTTTGTTGCGTACAGAACAACAAGTATGTACACTATGCTGTGTTTGCGTCATTGCGCCAGGCGGACGGGGTGGGGTTAGGGTGCATTGGTGATAATACCAGCTTATTATGTGCTGCCACTTCAACATTCAGAGCCATGGTGGTTGCTTCCACGTGTAATGCTCAGTTCTTGTACGCAATTCGCCGCCGTGCAGGTCGCTCGCACCGTGGAGGTTGAGGAGCTGACCGTGGAGGAGCGCAATCTGCTGTCAGTCGCATACAAGAATGTCATTGGCGCACGCCGTGCCTCCTGGCGCATTATCTCGTCCATTGAGCAGAAGGAGGTGAGCGAGACAACAGATCATTCTGCAATGTCAGACGTAGTGGTGTGTACCTTGCCATGTCATCAAGACATGCTTTGCATCAGGATAGGTTAGTTGTCTGCTATCGGTACTGCTTGATGGGTTCTGGAGCTCATCAATTGCATGTATGTAACGCCAACCAAGGGGTTTCAGGCTATTGTCTCGTATACATCCTTAGCGGTTTGCAGAACTGCAGCAGTCTGGGTGCATCTGGACACTGGTCATTGCACACATTGTCCTCATACCAGTCATGCTCACAGGACAGCCGTGGCAACCATGATCACGTTACCAAAATCAAGAACTATCGCGCGGTCATTGAAAAGGAGCTGGAGAGCATCTGCCACAGCATCCTGAATCTCCTTGATACACATCTCATCCCCAGCAGCTCCTCTGGAGAGTCAAAAGTGTTCTACCTGAAAATGAAAGGGGATTACCACCGCTATCTTGCAGAGTTTAAGACCGGCGAGGAGCGCAAGGAGGCTGCCGAGGCCACTCTGCACGCCTACAAGTCCGCGCAGGACATCGCGCTTGTTGATCTTGCTCCAACCCACCCCATCCGCCTGGGCCTGGCCCTGAACTTCTCTGTTTTCTACTATGAGATTCTCAACTCCCCAGAGCGCGCCTGCCACCTTGCAAAGCAGGTACAAACATTACTTCAGAGAGTTGGTTTACAACAGTACAGCGTCAGTCAGGCGGAAATTGCATGCCAGCTTCTTGATTTCAGATACTGTCACATGCACTCATACAACTTTTGGCAGGCATT
Source organism: Chlorokybus atmophyticus (assembly GCA_009103225.1). Lineage (NCBI taxonomy): Eukaryota > Viridiplantae > Streptophyta > Chlorokybophyceae > Chlorokybales > Chlorokybaceae > Chlorokybus > Chlorokybus atmophyticus. The sequence goes on from RHPI01001715.1 coordinate 1,077,603, forward strand.
CGATGAGGCCATTGCAGAGTTAGACAGCCTCGGCGAAGAGTCCTACAAGGACAGCACGCTCATCATGCAGCTGCTCAGGGACAACCTTACGCTGTGGACATCAGACATGCAGGTTCGCAAGCATGCACATGATTTTTGGACTGTTGTGTGAAAGGCATGGCAGTAATGCGTTACTCATTCGTCTGCATTTTCGTGGTTTTCCAGGAGGAGGGTGCTGAAGAAGGCAAAGCCGATGACAAAGATGATGCCGAGTAGAGTAGCGTAATTGTCAGGATGGGGCAAGGCGTATGTGTGGGTGGCGCTCCTGGCTGCACGTCATCGCATCAAACTGTAAGTGCAGAGGCGTTGGGGCAACTTGGAGAACACTTGGCAGTATAGATATGGGGGTTCGTTCTGTTGCAACTTGCATAATGACATTGGGGTTGTGAAGTGGCTGGGCGTATTCAGCTTCACAATTAAGGGATGTATAGCTTACTCCATCAGCTGTGCGGGTAACATTCATTTCCTGTAGTGGCAATGTGCTGTTACCTATACTGCCTCCATTCGTGGTCAGCAATGTCCAGCCGATTCTTATGGTCACAAGTTGTCATTATGTTATCGACGCTACATTCTGGCGTTGTTAAGGTTATGTTGCTGTCAATGCTACACCATGCGGTGTTTGCATAACAATTGAGTGCCACAATGCCACAATCCCCATCATCGCGGCTTTGACATCTATATTGATTATGTTATGGTTTTACGCACGTTTAAAGTAGATGGATGCGTCACAAGTGTTGGGCATGAACTTAATGACTCAGCTTGAAGTCAACTACGTTAATGGCATACAATAACATCAGGACATGTTGTGTTTATGTTTTTGTTTATGATGATAAGCTTTCATCTCGAATGATCATGCATGTGGTGTTAAGTAAAGAAAGAAATAGTCTTGTCGTCTCAACTATTTAGCATGAATTGTGAAAACGAACAGTCGTGATTGCTTTTTGCCTATGTGTACAGGATATATGACGTGCTATTATGTGTTATGCGACAGTGAGAATGTGTACAAGATATATATGACATGCTGTTGTGCACACGCATGCAATATGCACATCACTCAAGCATTTCACTCACACTAGTATACATCACCGTTGTTACCACCGCGCTATGATTCTTCGCTACTCTACATCAACTAGCCTTCCCCGTTCGACATGCATGCATATGCACACAAATGTCATTACCTGCCCACATGGGCTGCTGTGTCCACTCATGTGCTTTATGTTCCGTTGTATGCACTGGCTGTTCCTGACCATTTACGACTGAATCATGCATGTGTACCGTATTTCATCGTATGCCCCAAGTTTGCATTGTCCTCGCCGCCCGGAAGGACCAT
>RHPI01001715.1:1079157-1102688 GCA_009103225.1 Chlorokybus atmophyticus
CCCCTTCCCTCTCTCACCCTCTCATGTTACTGAGAACCAAGTTTGCTTGCTAGTAATGAAGATGCAGTTGAAATCTGTTATTTAAGATCTTGCATCACTGGGAAACTACGTTTGCGGAGAGTGAGTGCCGAAGAAAGAAATATAACACTTATGTAAATGTCATGCACGCCGACCGCAAATTTCCTATTAAAAACCTACACATACCAACAAACAAGTAAACTTCAGCACAATAGGCAAAGCATAAGTGTCGTTAAAAATGTAATGAGATTACGTAGAGTGCCTTACATGTTGGCTAGCCGTCGTGTTGCTCTTTCTTGTTACACATAAGGCAACATTGTCAATGATGTATCATTTATACTGCTTTTTCTGAACATGCCCCCCCACCCCANCGGCAGTTATGGCAGGCTCAAGACTGTCATCAAGAAGGATGTCTACACAGCAACAACAACAACAGTTGATACGCAGACGACATAGTGGATCGTACTGCATGCCAACAATCGCGCTGTCAATCGTGTGTACGCCACACTACGTGTTGCAGTCTACCTTTGTGTATGATGCTGATCTTGACACGTATTCTTCCTCGCGAGTACTAGCATACAAGTGTTGCGCTGGCTATTCCGTTGTTTCTTGACAAGCATTTGGTAGAATAGAGGGGCCATGAGTCATACAAAGCACAGAGCAAACATATGCACCTTGATCACCAACAACAAAGAAAGCGACTAGCGCTGAAGGGGCCGGACCTATGTGCCAGGATAGGCAGCAGGCAGTAGCGGCTGCGGATTCCGCCCAACCTGCAGGCTGGCAGAGGGAGGCAAAGGCCGATGTTAGGGCGGCGGTAGCAGGCACAAGGACGATGACAACGATGACGATGACAATCAGCCCCCGCCGCCAACGGCCGCGAAGCATAGCCATATGGCAGTGACATGCTTACGCGTCTCACATTGTGCTTCAGCTTGGCATATGCAAAACAACACCGCAGTACCCCACATTTGCAGCACTCCGTTGCTACTACCAACTTCAAACCAAAAGCGTGCACAAACTTTCCTACAGCCGATAAATAAATTACAGTTGTACCTCACACTTGTCAACGCACCATGTAGTATTTGGTTCGTGCTGCAACGCAGCAGGTGCCACACGTGCCACATATCAAGTTTCATCGATGGTTACAGACCATGCAGGCATGTCGTATTCTATGCACAACTCGAAGCAATACAGCTGTTCTGCCGCCGCCGCATTGCAGCCACCAGTTTTTGCACACAGCAGAGGAGCTACAGAGCAGCGCTCTTTGCAATCGCAGGCACGCCATAGATGTCGTACCTGCGATGCTGGCGTGCACACAAACTTTCAGCAAACACGCTGTGTGTCACTGAGAGAAACAACATCGGCACCAGCAGCAAGGCACTTACACTCTCCACGGGCATGCGCATGCGCACGGCGTCAACCAATGATAGGTCTAAATCTGCTATTGCAAGGCCTGTTGCCAATGGATCTGCAACCAGACGAGAACATGATGTGATATGCGCAAGGAGTAGCCACGTTAAGCACACGCGAATCAGTAATAGTTGCATGCGCTACTCACCTTCAGTCGCTGCCACAACCTTTCCCCAAGGATCGATGATCATAGCGTGTCCATAGCTCTCTCGCTTGGCGTTGTGTCGGCCCGTCTGCGCAGCAGCCAGGACCTGCGAGCAGGTGATGATATTGTTGGTCACGTTCAGGCTTGCCAACTTGGTGATACAAAGAAATGTAGCGATGGGACGGTCTGCAATTGTGCAACAGCTCTCTGGTCGAGCATTGCGCCAAGCCAAAGACACTCACATAACACTGGGTTTCAATGGCCCGCGCGCGCAGCAACACCTCCCAATGCGCCTCTCCCGTTGGCTTCGTGAAGGCTGCTGGTATCAACAACACCTGGCATGACCGAAGCATTGCATGCGCCAGCAATTACCAAATGCACAACAGTCAACGAAGCTAACTGGCTAAGTGATTTAACTTGAATGAACTTGGCAGATGGCGCACGTGCTCGTGCACCTGGCCCTGAAACAACAGAATCTTAGAGGCCAACCAAGCACACTAACCTGTGCTTTTTGTTGAAACCTCAACTGCTGGAAAAGCTGAGGGAATCTCAAGTCGTAGCACACAGAAAGCCCCAACCTTCCAGCTGGACTGTCTGCCACAGTTAGCGAGCTACCTGCACCAACTCAGCATCATCAATCGCCACGAGTCGACTGCCTTGCAGCTACGGAAGTCACAAACATGCAGCACAACACTTTGTTGCTCACCCGCCTTTGTTGATTTGCTCTCCATCAACCTTGGCCCGTCAGGAATGTCCACGTCAAATCTGAACCACAACAGCATTTCAATCAATACACGTGCAAACACCAACATGCAATTGTGCCTCTCTGTGACGGGTGGAACAAGCAGAGCAGTCGAGGGCTTACAAGTGTATCTTCCGGTATACAGCAACCTTGTGGCCCTCGCTGTCAATCAGCACGTGCGTGTTGTTCAACCTTGAAGGATCAGCACTGGTCTCCTGAAACCCTCCCAAACTGAGCCACATCTTCGTGTCCCTGCACCATCACAACAACACTGCAATGTGTAGCAGCAGTACTTACACACCGCCACACCATGCTGTGGGCAAACTTCTACCGAGCATGGAAGATGCAGTTGTGTACCTTGCGAGTGCGCAGTAGCGACCCATCGATGGGCCGTCTAGCGGCTCCGCGGCTGCCAGGGCCTCGCCATCTTGCTCACCAATAAAGCAGTGACACTCTGGGAGGCACAGCAATTTGCACCCTGCGGCTGCTGCATCCTGTTCACACATGCTCCTTCAACTGCTGGTTGCTGTTCCAAGCATAGCAAAGCAGAAGCTGAAGCTGTGTGGTGCATCATACACGTGTGGGTGACTCTGTATGCAACAGCCACATCCACACGATTGCTTGCCAATACACTACTTGCAGCTGCAATGCTTGTTAGGTGAGCTCACAGTAAGTGCATGCAACTTGACAGCCTTCTCCTTATGCAGGTGTGGTAGAAGCGACGCATTCACTGTTGAACCATTCCCACAATGCATGCACGTTCCAGCATGGTGAGCTGACAATGCAAGTGCATTGCACCCATCTGTCGTCAACGCGTGAAGTGAGTTGGCAGCTGCGTACTTGTCGATGCCAGTGCATTGACAGCTGCTTACATGCGCAAGGCGGCAGCAGACGTGGAAGTTGTCCTCCTTCTTGTTTGTGGAGGTCATCTGGGCGACAGCGACGCGGACTGGAGCGCTGGCTGGCGACGGCAATTTGGCATTGGTGGTGGTGGTGGTCGCCTGGACCTGAACGTCATCTGCAGTGACAACGCCATTGCTGCTGTCGCCGTTGATGACGAGCGCTGCCATGCTGGTCAATGGCGTCGTCGCCGTCGCCGCCAGCGCCCGCCTCACCCCACCCGGCGCCGCCTGCACCAGCGAACAGCACCGCAGACCACCCCCAGAAGCAGTAGCAGCCGGCAAAGCCCTCAGCAACATCCAAACCCTCAACCACCACCACAAACGACCACAACCACCACCTACTGCCTCTCCCCACCCACCCACACACACCACCTCCGCCGCCGCCGCCGCCGCCTGCTTCTCCTCCTGGAAGCCCACAATGCAAGCTTGTACTTGCACTTGTACCCAATCCAATATAAACCTCCACCAGTCCGGCCAGCCGGTGCTGCCGCCGGCTTGTCTGGTCTGGGCGACGCAGCACCGATGCAATCTAACTGGTAAGGCCTCGTCGTCGCCTCCGGTCGCATCGCCCCATCACCGGCTTGACATGTTTTGATGATTGTAATGGACAAAGAGTGGAGTGGCTGACTCGGCACGCAAAAGTGCTCCCCGCGCTCCCATGCTGACGTGTTCAAGGATCACCACAACCGACGGTGCTTACAATTTGGCCGCTGTGAAAGAGAGGTGGGGCGCAGCAGGGACCGGGTAGTGACACCCGCTCATTACGTTTGTGGCTGGTAGCTTTCGGTCGATGCGTGTCCCTGAGCAGCAACTGATCTTCCGTGCAAACATACGGTACAAGCGTATGGCCTAGGCTACGGGGCTTTGCGTTGCGTCACAAGTAGGCCGCCAAGTGCACACGCTGTGCGGCTGCTCCGCACAACATGGGCTGCAATTTTGTGCGCTTACGTTAGGGAGTATGATGTAAGCGCAGCAACCCGAACAATGCGTTGTAACGTGCGCGGCGGGCATGTCGCCGGTGTTGCTGTCTCCATTCAGCAAGGAAGCAGGCATGGCCGGATAGGCTGCGGCAGGCGAAAGACTTTCAACATGCTGCCTGCATTAGCTAGCTAGCTAGCGCCGACTATCTGCTGCCGCGCACCGATGGCGGACGGCATGTCCTCAACGTCGTCGTCGTCGTCGTCGTCGCCGCTGGCGAGGTTGATGTTGGTTACAGCGTGGGCGTGCATGCACATGGCGGCGGTTACCACCGCCTTGCAGACTGGGGACTTTGTGCCCATGGCGCGAAGAGGCCAGTTTCACGGGGTGAGTCATTATACTGTCAACATAAGCCCGATCGCAAGCCGTGCAGTCAGTGCATTGCACTTGTGTCACACGTGGTCAATCAACGCAGTGGTGACTTCAGTCGTTGTAATTGAGCAAGCTTAGCTGTGAGTTGTGATTGAGCATTGCACGTCATGCATTCCACCAAGCAATGCGTCCATGCAGCATCTAGCTGTGTAATGTGACAGCCTCCCTCATCAAACTGTAGATTGCTGCGTTGCAAAGCATATGCAACATGACCATGCGCGAACGGAAAGTACTCAAATCGTCTTGTTCATTTGTGCAGACTCGCACGCACTGGCACGACGCGCTTGGCAGGCACTGCCCACGGTTCGGTGTTGATCGCAGCGTAAGTTGAATTGCCTCACCTCTATTTGTTTCAAAACATGCCAACTGCAAACAGGGGTTATGCACACACACGAGTAGCCAACCAGATGGTATGCATGGCTGATTTGCTGCTGGCATGCCACACGGCAGTTACGCCAGTGGCTGCTGCCAGCTGGCTATCACCCGTGCTATGCATACCACTGCATTTCGTAATAGCACAACTAGCCATTTGGATTGCGATTGACCGCAAGTGGCTTGGTACGCACCTGCCCATATGAGAACAGTAGACACACTCACCACACTCATGCAGCGGTCAGTTATGTACTGTCATCTTCAATCCCACTCTCCCCTTGTTAAGCAGGTTGCGCTGCCGATTCCAAAGCCGCTCAAGTTCAGCGCAGGCGATACTTACAAACTGTGAGCACTTGTGCATCTACCAGTCACAACACAAGCTTGAAAGTGCTCATGTGTGGTCTTGTGCCAGAGCGCTATCATTCGATCACGACAAGTTTATCACGCCATGGCACACAGTGCTCGCTGCCGCCCAGGACAACATACCTGTCATAGAGCTGCATTTTGTAAGGGGCTTTGAGATGCCAAGTGTGCATGCATGATTGCATCGTGGCCTCGCACTCATATGTCACTGGGCGTTGTCTTCCGCTAGCACAGACATACTCTGGAGGCGAGATCAAGTCTTTACGATCGCAGCTGACTGAACTTCCTTCACAATGTGAGCACTCTCTGAACATGCTTATCTGCCAAGGTGTTGTCCATGTCGGCTGTGTTTGTCAACAACACCAAAGATATGTGAACACGCAGATGCGACTCTGCACCGGGAGATTGTTGCGCAGCACAGCAATGCCACGCACTGGCCAAAGCACGTCATCCTAAATTTTAGATGGTACTGAGCTCAGTGGCGTGCTCTTTCATTGAGCTCTGCATGAACACCACCTAGTATAGTCTCTGTTACAGGATTGTTTTATAACTCCAGGTCACGTCTGGCAGGCAGCATGCGCTTGAGATGGACGTCAGTACGGGGCTTTTTGTTCTCTTTGGGTCAGGTCTGTCGCGGGTTTGTTCACTGTTGTTCTCGTGGTTGCAGTTATTTTCATCCCCAGAATGTATCACACTGATGGCGTCATCATTGGTTGTGCAGGTTTGGCGCTCGCAGTGGCATCGTTGGTGATTGTCACGTTGAAGTCCAAAGACAAGCTGGTCAGGTATGCATGAAGGAACTTCATGCCAGCAGTCTGGTTGGGTGTCAAGTAAAATGTTCCCCAACTTCTCTACCCACACACACCCTGCTCGGGGTGGCAGGGGAGGGTTTGCGTTTGTTATTGAAGTGTTGTGCCAGAACCAACTCTTGCTATGCCGTTGACACGAGTGCTTGGGTGCAGATTCATGTCTGAGGCTGTGGGAGATGCTCCCGTTCCCAAGGCGGATTAGGCTAACACTTGCAGTTGTTCCTTCACTTTGTAGATTGTGCGCTATCCATAATGCAGCTGCTGGTGTTCAGTTGTTCTCTTTGGGCTTGTGGTTATTGTTTGGCACAAACTCCACTGTTCTCTTGCTCGGAGTTTTTCGCGTCCCATTACATACCAGGTGGCGCTGCTGCAGGTAACCACGACTGCAACGTGTGCATGCATGACTAACAGGGGGGCGTAAATGTATAATATAGTATGCAAGGATTGTGGCATGCACGAGAATGCTGGTGTAGGAGTAGAGTAGGTAGCCCGGTGGTCGTGTTTGTGGCAACGAGGTGAGTGTGATTTGCAGAGTGTTGCTTGTTTGGTGTGGTCTGCTGAGCATACCCCTCTCACATTTTCTGTACATGTGCGCATGGTTATCGCCATGGTCACTGAACACCGAGAATCAGCAAGCGGCAGCCTGCGGCTAGTGCTGCAGTGATATCGCACCGCTTATCCGCATGATGTATGTCTGTTAATACTACAGTGTTATTGCATGCCTACGTGGTTGCAACTGATTGCACAACAATGAAATCAGTGCTCACCTGACAGCCACGCAAGACACCAAGCTGCAAGCAACCTCAATCTTGACCCAAAGTTTCAGCAGTCAGATCCTGTTGGTCTTTGTGCGGAGTTTCAGTGTTTAACTATATACATGACATTGCGTAGCTATTAACATGGGATTAACGTGTGTATGTGCAGTTTATCATAAACATAAGTACCGTTGATGTACTCTCTTAAGATGCACGTACGGAGGCCGGTTGCAACACGTACAGCACATTTTGAGCAGATGGTCTTTGACAAAGAGAGACAACATTGGCTTGAGACATTATTTGCAGAAACGATAGCTGATCGTACCACACATCCTCCAAATCCACAACACTACTAACGTTTACCATTATATCCAGGAATACAAACACCAAATTGTGCAAGCAGATTGTGTTACACCCCTGGAGCCCCTTGATAGAGAGAGCGCGATACACAGGAACTTCTTTGATGCAAGCCTGGATGAGAAGTTGCCCCGACATGCACATGGGACATCGCATAGCCCCTTGATAGTGCACTTGCGTTGATTTCACATCCTCAGCATGTTTGTAGAATGTCCTTGCACCTACAATAGACGCGTACCTGAGATAACGCCGAACACGATCCATACCAGCGTCCATTGCTTAATGGGTGCCGTGATTCATGGTTGACGGGGTAGCTGACATTGTATGCAGCCTCAGCGAACTCTGCACGTGGCTCTCAACCATTGTCTCCAGCGCTGCAGCTCAGTCCAAATACCCTCCACTTCACCTAGTGCCGGCACTTACTACTACTGCGTAAAATGAGTTCCGGCCGCTAGCCAAGTGACTTCAGCTGTGATTCCGAGTGCAGATCACTTTCAGCCAAGCAAGCCGACATATTGAAGCTTAGTGCATAAGCACCATGACTCTGACAACTCAAACAGGGCACTTAAGGCAGGAGGGTTATCATGGGCGGTTTCCCCCCGCGCAGCAGTTCCGTTGGCGACGGCATTAACTGACTCGCAGCCATCTCCTGCACCTCTTCTAGCGCCTTGGCCGCGAGTTCGGCGTGCGTCTTGACCGTGGCAAGCGCCAGGTCGCGGCAGACGGGATCACCGTCGCCGGCGGATGCGAGCACCAGCAGGCCCTCGGCCCAGCCGCGCACGCCGTCTAAAGCAGAAGCAAGTGACGTGCTGCCTCCAGCCATTGCGGACACCGCTGCGGATGGGTGTAGGGCTAACACACTGAGGGAGCGTTCGGCGGCGAACAGCGCGTTGCGGCGCACGAAAGGCTCCACGTGCATCGCCACCTGGCCAACGTTATACTCACCATGCAGTACATTTAGGCCAGTCTCCATGCAAAAGATGAAACAATGACATGACTGGCATGGCGCAGCATACCAACATGACAGTAAGTGGGGTTGCCCCGAGCACTGAACAGCAGCAACTGAACAGAAGGGACTAGAAGAAATGCCAGCCAAAGCAACTCAGATTGCACTGGAATGAGTTGTAGCTGTACCTGGCGTGATAAGATCAACTCTAGTACAGCTGTGCATAAGGTCGTGGCGCATGTGGTGTGCGCAGCACAATCCGCGAATACGCCGAGAGCGTGCAGCATCCTCCCGAGGACAACAAAATCCTTCCTCAACAGATCAAGCCCTTCCGGCCCTAACGGCCCTTGAGTCCGTCTATCAAAGTCTTTCATCAAGGGCAGCGCATACGCCAGCGCAACATCACCAAACCTGTTCTTCTGAGCATTCATCAGCGGCTGCTTCATCTTCCTTAAACTCACATGACCCCATACGCGAGTCTTATTTACGCCCGCAACAGGTTCAAGCGCTGAAACACCGCTCTCTGGCTGAGACAGGTGCGTGTGTGTACTCGTGTTCAACGCCGCGAGCTCCATCGCAGCCGCAGTCATGGCGTCCAGCACCATCAAACGCTGGCTTGTATCCGTGTGCGGCGAGTAGAACTCCTGCACCAACTGCTGCACTGTTGGCAGAGGCGCTTCCACAAGCAGAGCGACCAAGGCTGCCATCCTGTGACTCTCCGGAGAGGTCTCGTTGTTTTCCTCCTCCTCATCCATCGTGACAACCCGCGCATACACCAAAGCCCTCGCGAGCTCTGCTGCCACATCTTCAAGCTCATCAGGACGTGCGCGCACGAGCCGCTCAGCCTGCGCGTGTACACACTCCTTTAGTCTCACAAAGGTAACATACACATGTAACGTTTGCGTACTTGTTTCAAGGCGCCTTCAACTGCATCCAAGTCATCTTTGCGCAGCCCCTCGGCACACGAGTACAATTGAAGAGGTGTGTGCTCGATTTCGAACATGGCATCATCGTCTTCTTCATCATCAACGTCCATAGCTGCATGCGCTGTTGCTTTACCAACTTTTACACCTATGTCAGAACCAACCTTAACACTACCATCGCACCACCAACGCGTGTCCCACACGTCACACACAACCTCTCCTCCTTCAACCCTCTCTTCATCAAACAGCAGGGGCTTGCTAGGGTCCAGAACAGTTGAAAAGGCCCTCGCCACGCGCATGCCCATGAGTCTCGATAGCTTCACGGGGCTGTCGAGCCGCGTGGACACGCCTTGGAGCAAAGAGGGTATCAACCTTGGGGCGCTCTCGAGCTGCGAGGGCGTGAGTGTGTTGATGACTGCGGCCAGGGCGGCGCTTAGGTACACGTGCTGCGATGGAGAGGCGTTCTGAACCAATGCTTTGCTCGCCCACTCGTCGGCGATTGACGTTGCTGTGTCCACACGCTGTGGCGGGCTGCTGTGAGAGGCGAGGAGTGTCACAACCCAACGTAAGGAGCGACGGGGGAGAACCAAACGCACAAGTAGCTTGTTGCTGAAGATGTACCTACCATCAACAAAACAAGAAAATTCTGTGACATGATAGCTGATTACAACTGCTGTAGAACTGTCACTTGACGGGCATGCAAGCACACATGTCGTAAATGTTCCATCAAAGAGCGTCATCTCAACATGGACAAAGACTCGCACACACATGGATGACAACTTTCCCTCAAAACACCATAGTTGCTTGCAACCGTCATCAACAACACCACCACACAACATCATTGTGCATGCTTGGCAATAGAGTCCTCACCGCACAGCTTGGTTGCTGTTGAACACTTGCCCAAACAGCCTTTTCAGCATGTTATTCGCGCTGCCATCAGACAATTCTCGGGCTGCCATCAACCTGAGCAAGCTTTCAGCAACCTTCTCAAGTGCATAGCTATCAGCAAGGGGCAAAGCTCGATGATCACAGGTGGACTCCAACAGCGCAGAAGCCACAGCTGGCGCTTGGCCTCGCCTACACAAGCGCGCGAGCACATCTTGGCACACACCCACTCCAATGTCATCAATAATTTCATCCTTAGAACATAGCTGGACTGCTTTGGAGATCAGGTGCGGGAAGTATGATCGCGGCATCAGCGCACGAGGGGCCATTGTACCCGCCCTCTCCGGCAAGGAGACCAACATGTTCACAAACTCATTGCGCCGTGCCTCCATTTGCAACATGCTCTTTGGCTGCCGCGTGCTGTTGCTAACACCAACACGTCCATAGCTGGTGCTCGCAACCCCGCCTCTATCGCCATACACAATTTCTTCGCTTTCTCTGCTCAACTCTTTCAGCACTTCATCAACGCCAGCTGTACCCGCGCCAAACCTGCTTGCAAGTATAGCGGCCGCAGCACGTCGTGTGATAGCATTGTGCTTCCTGGCTTGCTGGTCATGATGTTGGTCATCTTTAACCAATTGCACGCTCTGCAAAGAGAATGTGAGGGCTTGGCAGAGAGCCAGAAGGCTGGCTGAAGCTGGCACGCGCGTGAAGAAGCGTGCCAGCGGGAGGCCGAGCAGATCTGATGAAGCATAGAAGTTTGGCACAACATCTGCGAGACACGCAGACGCACACGCACATGTCAGCATGAGCACTGCTGTTGAAACAATGCTGCGAAACATGTAATCATTACAATCACGCGTACTCGCCTGTGAGCAACGTGCTTGCAAAGGCAGGATAATACACCAGCAGAAAGACCGAGCTTGCTGCATTCCCGCAAGCAGCTGCAAGCTGCAAGCACGTAAACACAAGTGTCACATCATAGTCCACACAAAGCACCTTTGCATGGAGCAGCACATCAAATTGACAGACAGCTGTTAAAACGACCATGCAGTAACCATCACACACCGCTTCAAAGATAACAGCTGACAATAGAATTGACTCCGCACGTAAGTCATTACCTGGTCAAGTCTGGCCCGTTCGACAACGTCACGGGACTCAACGGCGCCTGCATGTCAAAGTTGTGAAGTGCAAGCGCTCATTGTCTACTGAGCTAGCAAACATAGCTAATACTACAAAGAAGTGCGCTTCCTGCCGTTGCAACATCAGCCCGAACGCAACGCCGTGCACTAACAGCAGAACGACCAAAGCCCAACAGCATACGACATAAGCCAACCTGGTTTGTCCCACTGGCACAGCCTTAAGGTCAACCCTGAACCTAACACCCTCGCATGCAAAAGCACGTCAAAACAAGCGCAAGCAAGCCGACGCACCTGCGGCCTCCTCCTCCTCCTCCTCCTCCTTCTCCTGCCCCTTCACATGAAGCAGCGTCGTCGCTCCGTGTCTCAGCAGCGCGTCTGCCTCGGTGGCATCCCGCGCGCCATCCCGCAGCGCCGCAGACAGCGCCTGGACGTACGCCTCCACGGCCGCCGCCGCCGCTGACGCCTCGGCCGGCACGGCCATGGTGCACTCACCAGCTTTGCCGTGCATGCAGGAATGCATTTGTGCATCAATGAAGTTGCACTGCTGCCCACAGTGTGGGCCCAACACGCCCTTACAAATAGGTGTGTTATTGTCACCAACATTAGCATTTGGTGGCATTGTGTATGGCCTAGTAGGAGTGGGGTTTAGATGGGAATAGCTACAGTAGCACATGGTATGTGACGTGCTTGTATTGGACATTGTGATTTGCTATATTCTCTCTCTCTCTCTCTCTCTCTCTCTCTCTCTCTCTCTCTCTCTCTCTCTCTCTCTCTCTCTCTCTCTCTCTCTCTCTCTCTCTCTCTCTCTCTCTCTCTCTCTCTCTCTCTCTCTCTCTCTCTCTCTCTCTCTCTCTCTCTCTCTCTCTCTCTCTCTCTCTCTCTCTCTCTCTCTCTCTCTCTCTCTCTCTCTCTCTCTCTCTCTCTCTCTCTCTCTCTCTCTCTCTCTCTNATATTGTAAATGTATCGTGCAAACCAACGCAATATGTCCTTGTGTGTCTACACGTTGGTCTACACATACAGCCAGCAATGCTGCCCAATGCATTGCTAGTTGTATATACCGAGTCTGCATCTCGTTCGCTCTCGTTGGATCATAGTAACACTGGCTAGTATAAACCAATGAGAGGTTAAACAGCAGGTCCGTTGGGCACATCATATTACATGTAATAAATGCGGTCTTCTGCGTTTCTTTCATTTCTTTCCTTTAGCATACGTTAGGGAGTCTGCCACAGCTGCACCTGGTCAGTGAAATCGGACAGTGCAAAAGATGATCGTTCATCATCAACACGCGGCAACATCAGTACCATCAACATCAAACAATTTATTTACGCAACACCGTATGCTGAAGCTTAATACATGTCCGTTTGTAACCACAAAGCACGCAGCGCATGCACCGTGAGGGTTTTTGGTGGCTAGAATGTGACAATGCATGCGCTCACCGCCGCCGCTAAGCTGAGCCACATGCGTGGGGACTGCGGCAGTACATATAATACCGCTAACAGTTGCGGTAAGCGCACATTGTGCTTGTGCGCACGCTTGCGCACAATGGCGGGCGCAGAAGATATACTATGGCAGGTATGTCTTTTGCGGCTATGTGTGGGTGACGCAAAGCCAGCTAATCACGCTGCTGCTATGTATGAATAAGCTACTCATACATAGCATGTGCCATACATTTACGCAGGTTTAACAGCTGAAGTATTATGCTTGTTGTTGTACCAATGCAATGTGTCAAGATGCAAGTTCAACACACCTAGCACAAGACAACATCCAGTTGACCTTACGAAAAGACACATAACAACCAATTCAACCGGATCAATCAAAAAGCAGATTGAGGATATAACTCAGCGTCATTAAAAAGTGGTTTGCTATTCGATACTTAATCCATCTTTACTTTACTATTGACATTACATTCCCCGCACAGCTGTACAGTACCATAGAGCATGGTACTCCACAATACGGTATGTGGTATCACAACAAGTGCTAGCTTCAAATTGTTGCAACAGGGCTTCGGCCATTTAAGCCATAAAAGACCATGATGGGAATTATGGCTGTTTCCATTCTTGTGTACTACGCCAAGCTCCTTGGTCGTAACGTAGATATCCCGCAAGATTCAAATGCGTTTTCTTTTTGTTATTGTTCCTATATTCATATGCCACGAGTAGTGAATCAACCAATTCTCCATGCTTTCACTATCATGAGTACACTTAAATACATCATGTATCCACGTATACTTGCAAGGCAAAGACACCGTTATGATGTGTCGTGCTGTATCATGCCCCATAACGTATCATATATCATGCCCCATTCCTGTTAAGAGTGCCTCCCGTTTACGTACACGAGAGGCATTCTTGTCAATTCATGATTGCGTATACGCAATCATGAGTTGATAAAACTCAATTGACCTCCTTGTTTTACAATTAAACTTCACAATACATGATAACAAAATGTCGCACTCTTGCACAAGAGCGCGTAAAGCTGTGGATCAACGAGTCTTGAAAACTATATGCTTATGCATCGCGGTGCTAGTCGTAGCATAGTTTATTGCATTTGCACATTTAGCCTGTGCAGTTGGAGGCTTGCTGCACTGGTTCAATTGTAAACATCATGTTATATCAACAGCAGCGGGTCGTTTAAGTCACAATGTATTAATCGCACCTCACCTGTGACCCCCTCAGGCAAAGGAGTGACGCGAGCACATCCAACCATCATGCTCACACCTGCCTAACCACCAAGCGCTGAGCTTTACCACTTGCGGATGCACTATGCATAGCATACCATGAGCGCAACTTTGTGATGCTATGCCTATGCAGGCAGTTATTAAATAGTAAACACATATAGTACAAGCTGTCGGGTCGAGGGGAGTCGAGGGTCACGCTTTCCGGACAGCTGCAGGGACAGACATGCTTGCTATACATGCTACTGTGTCGCCTTTATAACGCGCAACAAAAGCAAAAGATAACCCCAACCCTCATGGTGACAAGTGCTTTGTGCAGCTGGTCTGCTGCTGCCGGGTAGTACGGGCAGGTGGAGTCGGTGTTCTCCCTAGTGTACATGCTGTGCTGTAGGACACACAGTCAACAAGCCACTACTATGGGTAGCGCTGTTTACACAGTTCTTTGCATGAGTGGAAGAGAAATTACACTGTTAAGTGAGGTGAATGAGCAAGCAACACGTGGATGCTATGCCCTGACTGATGCCAACAAGAACACCGCGACCAAGTACACCAGGCTCACAACAAGGACAAGCACAGTGCACAAGAACATGCACAGGCTCTCACACGGTGAGGAGATTCTCGGGAACCGGGACGGCGTGTTTCGTAGTTCAAGTCGCTTCACAAGCTCTTAGCTTTCTCAATCACAGTGTCACTAGCTAATTTGGTGAACACTGTGCCTACTTATACAAGTCAACTCATGACTGTCCAGAACATAAGCTAACGGTCATATCGAGGCTATTTCCACAAGAAAACCCCACTCGATATGGAAACCGAATCATAACTGAACTCACAACTGAACAGCTACGTGCGGTGCCTATGTAGGCTATGGTCATGAGCTACTCTAGAGACATGACCTAGCTACTGGTCAGTGACGCGCGCGGGTCGCCATGCTGGTAAGCCGGGCGAGAGTCTCGCTGTAGGCATGCCCGATGAAGACTGGCATGCCCGGGCGACAGGCATGACAGCTGTCGGGTCGAGGGGAGTCGAGGGTCACGCTGTCTCGGACAGCTGCAGGGACAGACATGCTTGCTAGACATGCTACTGTGTCGCCTTTGTAACGCGCAACAAAAGCAAAAGATAACCCCAACCCTCATGGTGACAAGTGCTTTGTGCAGCTGGTCTGCTGCTGCCGGGTAGTACGGGCAGGTGGAGTCGGTGTTCTCCCTAGTGTACATGCTGTGCTGTAGGACACACAGTCAACAAGCCACCCCCCCTGGGCTCTGGGGGAGGTTCCAGCTCCAGAGCTCAGCTGCTAACGCAAGTGAGGAGGGCCGTTGGTACGGCAATCGTCGCACCAATACTCCTCCATGGGTATCGCGTCCAAAGGTGACTCCAGACAGTAGCAATGCAGGCCCTTGTTGCAGCCATCGCAGAGCATCATGAGTGCGTCGTCGCCGGCGCTGCCGCAGCGTTCACAGCGTGTGCTGCGCGCGGGACGAGGGTGCTGGATACACCCGAAGCCGGCTACGTAAGGAAGGTGACATGGCGCACAATTCACCATGTTGTCCTTCAACCTCTCTCCGTTTTGACCAAGGAGGTCCAGCACCCCTGTGGGGTACACTTTGAGTACCTTGTAGACGGTGCGGCCTACGGAGGTGTCAAGCGTGTCTTTGGTGGCCGCCATGCGATAGGCAAAGTCCCCCGCTTGGAACCGCCGTTGGCGCTCCTTGTAGAAGCCGCTGCGTACGCGCTCGTAGCGCAGCGTGTCGCGATGCTGCGCGATGCGCAGGTTGTTGAAGGCCATGGGGACGGTGCGCTCGCAAAGTGCGGCTCGCGTGGTGATGTCGTGGTGCATCCAGTCAGGGTCGTCGAGGTTGTTCACGACGCGATCCACCTCCTGCTGCGCACGGAAGGGGAGCAATGGTGGTCGCCCGAACAGCAGGTAGTACGGGCTGTACTCATGCAGAGCCGCATGCTTTGACAATCGATATCCGAGGGCCCCCCACGGGAGGTGGTCATCCCAGGTGTTCTTCTCGTACTCCAGCACGTATTTGCGGAGTGCCTTCTTGATGGTCTGCACTGTACGCTCGGCGAGACCGTCGGCTTGAGGGTGATCACGCGAGGTACGGCGATGGTCGATGTAACATTTGTCCAAGAGGGTGTCGAATTCCCCTCTGAACTCAGTACCTTGGTCAGTAATGACCTCGGCGCAGCTGCCAAATCGGCTGAGAACGTGAGAGAGGAAGGCTTGCGACACCCCCCTGCTGCTCTTGTCGGGTAATGGTACCAGCACCACCCATTTGGAGAAGTGCTCGATCATGACCAGGATGTAACGGTTGCCACGCGCTGAGGGTGCCAAGTCCCTCAAGATG
The DNA here is from genome assembly GCA_009103225.1 of Chlorokybus atmophyticus. Lineage (NCBI taxonomy): Eukaryota > Viridiplantae > Streptophyta > Chlorokybophyceae > Chlorokybales > Chlorokybaceae > Chlorokybus > Chlorokybus atmophyticus. Next base: position 1,095,302 of record RHPI01001715.1, read on the forward strand.
TCGAGCCCCCATCGGTAAAAGAGACCGGAGATGGGGAGTGGGTGCAAGGTGGCGCTACGCGTGTTGAGGCTGGCGCGCACCATGTCACACTGCTGGCAGTGGCTGACGAACCCCTGCACCTGTTTTGTCAACCCATACCACCAATATTGTGCCCTCACTAGGCTAACTGTACGCTTGACACCGAAGTGTCCAAGCTCAGTGTGGAGGGAAGTGATGATGCCCTCGCGTGTGACTGGTGTCGGCACTTCCTTGTCTTCGTCATGGAACCGGCGATACAGCTTGTCACCTGCTCATCGATAGTGACGGGTGCGTTGGTTGACACGGTCCTTCTCTCGGGCACTCATGCCGGAGGGAAGCTGGCCACTTTGAAGGAAGGAGAGTGATGGCTTGTCCCGCCATATGTCCTGCCTGGTGTCAGTGGGCGCCAGCTCTGTGTCATCAACTGCAATGTCGGCTGCGTGGGCGTCTCCCAAGGGTGTGGTTGCCGCAGGGCCGGTAGGCTCAAGGGCAGAAATCTCCTCTGCCACTGCTGAGGCCGTGGTGTTGGTCTTGCGCCCTGAGCGCAACGCGGCAGCAGCAAACATGGCTGCCATGGTGGGGGCTATTGCTGCAGGGACAAGCTCATGCCGAGCTCCAGTTGCGTCGTTGGTGCTGAGGTGAGGGTTGCGACTGAGGCCATCGGCGTCTTGGTTGGTGAGGCCAGCGCGGTGGTCGATCTCGAAGTTGTACTCCTGCAACAGCAGGGCCCATCGAGCAAGTTTCCCTGTCAGATGTTGGTTGGTCATCAGCCACTTGAGGGGCTTATGATCGGTGATCAGTTGGAACTGCCGACCAAAGAGGAAGGGTCGGAAGAAGAAGAGCCCACATTGCAGCGAGGCACTCCCTTTTGTAGCTGCTGTAGTTGGCCTCGGCGCTGTTGTTGCTCCGGCTGGCGTATGACACCACCCGCTTCTTCTTGTTCTCACCGTGCTGCACCAGCACCGCTCCCATCCCCAGCTTGCTCCAGTCGGTGTGAAGGATGAAAGGCTTGGCGTAGTCCGGACGTTGAAGGATGGGAGCGGTGGTGAGCCTGCTCTTCAGCTCCTCAAAGGCCTGCTGTTGCGGCTCCTTCCATGCGAACTCCACCTCCTTCTTCAGTATCTCGTTGAGGGGCCTTGCGATCTTCGCGAAGTCCTTCACGAACCGGCGACAGTAGTTGGCAAGTCCCAAGAAAGCGCGCAGACGTGTGAGGTCTGTCGGGGCAGGGATAGCTGCCAGAGCCTCTACTTTTGCCTGCTGCACATACACACCATGGGGCACAATCATGTGCCCTAAGTACGGCACCTTGTGGGTGAAGAAGGTACACTTGTCGGGGTGTATGGTCATCCCCACTCCCTTGAGTCGTTCCAGCACCGCTTCGATGTGCTGAAGATGCTCCTCGTTGCTGCGGCTAAAGATGAGGATGTCATCGATGAAGCACCGCGCGAAGTCCAGCCCCTTCAAGGCCTTGTCCATGACGCGTTGAAACTTGGCGGGGGCATTCTTCAGCCCGAACGGCACTACCTTCCATTGGTACAACTGTCCGTTGCCCCAGAAGGAGGTCTTGTGCTTGTCCCCGTCCTTGATGGCGATTTGGTTGTACCCTTGACGCATGTCCAGGATGCTGAAGATTGTGCAGTCTCCCACATCATCAAAGATACCCTCTGCTGTGGGCATGGGGTACCTGTCTAGCTTGGTCTTGTTGTTGACGGGGCGATAGTCGCCACACATGCGTTGCTGTGTCCAGTTGCCTGCTGAATCCTTCTTCAGTGGCATGACGGTTGCTGCTGCGAAGTCCGATGTGGACTCTTCGATAAGGCCTGCATCAAGCAGCGCTTTACATCTCTGTTCCACCAGGTCCTCTTCCAACTTGGAGAGCCTGTATTGCCGCCGGAACACCGGCTCAGTGTCCACCAGCTCGATGTCCATTTGGTACACTGAGCATGTACCCAATTTCTTCACATTGAAGCTGAATTGGCTCCTCCATTTGTTGAGGAGAGCCTCCAGCTTCTCTCGAGTGTCTTCTGTGGCCAACGGGCCAATGGCATGGTCCCAGGAGGTTGCATTGGCAACCACGGAAATGTCCTCCACTGTCACTGCTGCTTGCTCCTCCAAATGGACCACCTCGAGGGCTGTGTGAGCTGCTTTGGTGTCGGCTGATGGAGGCAGGAGTGGTGGATTCACCACCCATGAACCCAGCGACCATGGTTGTTGCGGCGTTGGTGCTTTCCATCACCGGGGACAGCGTGGTGCCAAGAGTGCTGGCACCTGCTGTCGTGGTCGGTGTGGATGCCGACGGTGTCGTCGACGACGTCGTCCCAGCAGTGGTTGTGGCTGCCGAGGCAGCACCATTAGTGGCGTCCAATGATGCCGCTGTTGACGACGCGCCAGCTTCCCTGCGCGCACGTCTTAATGGTTGTACGTGTGATGGCGTGGGAGTGTCCCTATTTTGTTTTGGTGCCATCAGCGCCCACCTAGCAGCATAGCAGGCTTGATAGTCCTGCTCCTTGTTCTCCTCTAGCTGTGCCACGCGCGCCATCAGGGCTGCCACTTGGTCAATAGCTGGTGGATTAGCTGGTGCCTTTACAGCAGCAGCTCCAGCGCGAGGACGTCCCTCAGGTCCTTTGTGCTGTGGAGGGCGGTTTTTCCCTCTGTAGCCAGCTTTTTCCCTGCGGGCCCCGGCATTGTTGTTGTTGTTGGGGTTGTGGCCACCAGCGTTGTTGCCATTGTTGCGACCACCAGCGTTGTTGCTGTTGTTGTAGCCGCCAGCGTGGTTGCTGTTGCTGTAGCCCCCGTTGTTGGTGTTGTTGGTGTTGTTGTTGCCGCGGTAGCCAACAGCGTTGTTGCCGTTGTTGTAGCCAATAGAGGGCCGCAGCTCAGAGAACTTTAGCCAGCATACTGTCTCCAAGTGTCCCGTCTTGTGGCAGTAGTCGCACACAAGGTTGCCGTGCAATCTTCGGTGCACTCTTTTTTGTAGTGGCCATGCTGACCACACCGGTGGCACAGCACTGGAGCCACAAGGGCAGCATGAGCTGACCGTTTATCCTTGTTGTGGATGCCTTACGGCTCTCGGCTGCGGTCCCGCCGAAGGGGCTCTGCACTTGTGCCTGCCATAGGCCGCGAGGCACTGCGGTTGGTGTCCAACAGTGCTTTCTCATACACCGCGCGCTTATGGATGGCTTGTGCAGTCTCGAAAGCTTCCTTGAGGGTGTAGCCGAGGGGCCTGCTGTAGTTCAGCGTCAGGCGCGTCGACTCGCTCAGGGTGGGATCCAACTCGGCCACATACACCACTGCTGCCGCCTCTTCACTGACGATCTTGTAGTCAGTGTCTTTAAGCAACCCTTCCAACCGTGAATACAGTCGGAGAGGGTCCTCGTGGGGCTTCCGTCGAAAACGCCTCAACTCCTCCACCTTGCTGTTGATTTGAGGTGGGAAGGTGCGCCGGAGTGCGGCGTAGAGGTCCTTCAACGGGGAGTCCGACATGGCCGCGCCCACCGTAAGCGCGGGTGCACGCAATGCCACTGAGCCGAGAGTGAAAACACTGCCTTCCGATGGAGCACGCGAGTTCGGTGTTGGTAGCAGAGGCGTACCTATCTCCAATGCTGCAGCTTGCTGCTCCTCTTGTTGCTCCCTGATAATAGCAGCGGTGCGGTTAAGTTTCCTGATCCGGCGCTCGGCCTTCTTGCTCTCGATCTCTGCAGGAGTCGATGAGGCCACTACCACCTCAACTTCTTCATTCTTTGCCTTCTCCATGGCTGCAGCTAGAGTGAGACCCGTGACTGAGGCTGGCGGGGCCGCTGCTACAGGGACAGTAACCGATAGGCTATGCAGTGACGTGGAGGCTATGGTGCTAGCCAACTCGCCATAGCCATCAATCTTGTGCAACTCAGCGACGGACTTCCACACATCATGTGCTTCGTGATCAAGGTATTGAGCGGACACATGAAACGATACCTCATCGGTCCAGTCCTTGCTCTTGAAGGCGTGCTGCCGCATCTTAGAGTGGAACTTGATGATGAACTCGTCAAGTGAGGTGGTGCCAGGGCGTCCGGAGAAGCGTAAGGAGTTGGTTGAGCTGGAAGGCTCCATCTCCTCGTCGTCACTGTCCGACGGTGGTGGAGATGCTCGTTGTCGAGAAGTGGAGTGAGAGGAGGTGAAGCCGGAGACGGGGCGTGAGCCTCTGCTGCTACGGTAATCGCTCCCTTCACTTGCGCGCTCGTAGGTAAGGTTGGAGGTTGGGCTCCAGCTGTTGAGGTTCCCTTCTTCTATTGGCGAGAAAGGGGTGGGCCTGCTCATACAGCTGATGCGATTGTGAAAGTGGATGAAGGGTAGAGTGTTTGTGCTCTATAATGGGATCTCCAATGCTGCTATCACCCAACACACTAGCGCTTGTGCGCGCTATGCGATGACGGTGACAACAATGCACTGCGATGTGTACAACTAAAGATTGCGATGCTGATGTGCAGCCTGCAACTACACTCACTTGAGCAAAGAGGGTGACACTGTGAGTCAACAAGCCACTACTATGGGTAGCGCTGTTTACACAGTTCTTTGCATGAGTGGAAGAGAAATTACACTGTTAAGTGAGGTGAATGAGCAAGCAACACGTGGATGCTATGCCCTGACTGATGCCAACAAGAACACCGCGACCAAGTACACCAGGCTCACAACAAGGACAAGCACAGTGCACAAGAACATGCACAGGCTCTCACACGGTGAGGAGATTCTCGGGAACCGGGACGGCGTATTTCGTAGTTCAAGTCGCTTCACAAGCTCTTAGCTTTCTCACTCACAGTGTCACCAGCTGATTTGGTGAACACTGTGCCTACATATACAAGTCAATTCATGACTGTCCAGAACATAAACTAACGGTCATATCGAGGCTATTTCCACAAGAAAACCCCACTCGTTATAGAACTTATAACTGAACTCACATTTGAACAGCTACGCGCGGTGCCTATGTAGGCTATAGTCATGAGCTACTCTAGAGACATGACCTAGCTACTGGTCAGTGACGCGCGCGGGTCGCCATGCTGGTAAGCCGGGCGAGAGTCTCGCTGTAGGCATGCCCGATGAAGACTGGCATGCCCGGGCGACAGGCATGACAAAGCAGTTTACAAGCATTATGTACAAGCACAAGCATTTTTATCATTGCAGCATCCAACACGAACGTGCCTGGTTGGAGCATGCAGCCTCATGGCCACAGCGCATGGCCATGAACATCAAGTATGCTGCGACAGATGCCTCCTTATTGAGGAGTCCTCAACGTACACTCTAGCGATTTTTTCAGCTGGACTTACATCCTTGACCCTCGCCCCCTGCAGAGGCCATGTTGACTGCGGAGTCAGCGGGAGCACGGCCACAGTTTGATGAAAATGTGAAATTGGAAGTGGTTTGCACGCGAAGCCTCCCCAGGTCCTTTCGAGATACGTGACCTCATACAGCTTGGCCTTCTCTTCAGAATAACTTCCCGCTGTCCATAGCGAGCAAACTTTCATTTTTTGTGCGCTAATAGCGACACGAAATTCGCTAAACGGCTAGCAAAGATATCCACCTTCGCCACAACTGCGTGCGGAGTATACGTGGTACAACTTACCTCACTTGGCCCACACCCACAAGGAGCACCACACATGCGTTGTACTCTTTAATGTTGCCTGTCCATCTGGGCCTTTAATCTCAACAACCCACACACTCTCAGCTCCATGCCTTCTCTGAAATTGAAGCATACTCGCCAGCGCACCGACCATGTCCGTAGACTCTCCGTTGATGTGCATAATGCTCTCATCATGATCGAAAGCGCATATCACGATCGTGCTCAAGTCGCACATGAACAGCAAGTTCAACAACCGTTGCTGCGCTTGTAGGCCGGACAACCAATCTTGACGGTTGATTCCGCCAAACCCTTAGTGATCCACAAGCAACTGAATGGCTTGCAGCTACTGTGGAAATCGTGATAAAATGCAGGATGGTGCAGATACTATCAGAGTAACAAGCTGTGGCATAGCACTCAGCCCTGCAATCAGCATTGGTCTGCGTGTAGGCGCTGCCTGCTCATCACCATTCTTCTCTGCAAATTCCAATCGGAGCACTTGCAATTGGTTGCATGCCACAAGTGCGCTGAGGTTTGGCTAGAGGGAGACAGTGAGATACGCAGCTCTTGCATGTTCTTGCAGCAGCTAAGGATAAGAGCCGGATTGTGTGTGTGAACATCACTGACTTCACCAAGAAAGCACTCCACCAATGTGACCTCCGGAAACACTTCTCGAAGCAGCTTCAACCCCTCACAGCTCTTGTGCCACAAGAACACCCGCAAAACGAATGCCGTGTTGAGGGCGAAGCGCTCTCCCGCATTTGCTTGACAAGACTTCAGCACACCACAAAGACTCTTGCGCTTGTTATTGATGATGTCCACATGTTGCAAGAAACGCTTGTCACTTGGAGCACGTCGCAGAATACCTTACACACAAATTGCAACCGCGCAACATCATTCTGCATCCGCAAAGTGCTGCGAGTATGGTGGGTTTTGCTTCAGCTGTTTATGCTTGCACATTGCACAAGTTGTGCTTACCGCTGTGAGAGATGCCTTCAACAAGAACTTTGTCAATAGCCCCTCGTTAAATGACAGGAGTTGCGAACTTGAGAGATCAGAAGAAAGGCAAGCTGTTGGATCAAAATTGTGTGACACCACACACAATATTGCAAGCACGCATTGAACATATAAGTAAGCTGAATAAAAAAGCGTGCTGATGCTCGCTGCGCTCTTTCTTCCAATACAACCTTGGTAAAACAAACTTGAGAAGTGCATCCATGGTTGAGTGCTAAAGCCACTGCACTAGCCCGCTGTTACATATCAATGCGGTCAGTAACGTTACAATTGCCATAGCCCTGGACCACAGGTGATGGTATGAAAACAATGGCAATTACCAGGCAGGACAGAATGTCAATGCAAGTTTGGAACTGTGCTTGTGCAGACAAGTCCCGAAGCAGACTGTTGGAGGACAGGTTGCGGGAATTCTTGTTGTGGCCGGCTCTAATTGTCGGTACTAGTGCTATTTGTGTGCCATGCCAGTGCAATGGCCACGAAGCACAGCTTGCTTAACTTATTGTGTGCACACTTACATCGCAATCATTGCATAAGTCATGCACACCTTTTTATTCAACCAACACCCTCTCCATTTGCAAAGTTTGCTATTGGACAACAGACACACATTGCAACGCACAGCACCCCAAACCGTGTGTGGAGTCATGTTTTGTCTGCGCATTCCCTTATCATATATATTTATCGCAACCATGCCCCCCCCCCCCCCCCCCCCCCCCCCCCCCCCCCCCCCCCCCCCCCCCCCCCCCCCCCCCCCCCCCCCCCCCCCCC
>RHPI01001715.1:1107474-1140863 GCA_009103225.1 Chlorokybus atmophyticus
AAAAAAAAAAAAAAAAAAAAAGGAAATCGCACTGCATTCCTACTACCGGTAGTACCGGTAGGCTACTACAGGCAATAACTGGTGCGTCATTTTAATATCTCAGGTACCTCCGGCAAGTCCAAAGCACTGCAGTGATGTGCCTGCAAGAATTGTTGAGCAGGCAGCCTGCTTCCCATTACTGATGAGTCATGACAACTTGCGAGTCGCTGGTGCAGCAGAAAATGTAACACGCAATGTAAGCCGTATCTTGCATAACCGAACGATAAAGTTCACACAAGTGTCCCCGCTTGTCTGTGAGTTTGTCGAAGCTTCGGATGCCCTGCCTGCAGGCGCCTGACTCGCTGACTTGCATGACAGCCGACCCGACCTTCTGCTTTTGGGAGGCCAATGACTTACAGGCACGTATCACCTGTGTTCAAGCTGACCTACTACTCAAAGACACTCAAACTCGCTCATCCTTCACATCTTAATTAGCTATTAAGTTAAGTTAACTTGCAAGATTATAACTTAATATTGGATTACATAGTTTCCATGCAAATACAAGTGGAGCTGCAAGTTGTTTAAAAACCGTATTAATAACGCTTCAATGCATAATGATTGACCGAAAGAATGCACAAAACTCGCAATGCAGCACGCTACGATCAAACACATAGACACACAACCTTGTTTGCATTCAATAACCGCATGTTATGACACTCAATTGTAACATGTAGCTACATGATATTGTGACTAGATAAATGCATACACGTTTTCATCGATATGACGTTTTACTATGCTTCCAGGATGTGATGTAGATCAAATTAAAGGGTAAGATTTGACCTCGTCCGTAAGAGACATTGATTTTTAATAAAAAGAACTTCTAAAGATGAGACCGTTAACACCAAAACTGCATTGAAGTCAGCGGCTTCACGTGCTTATACGTATTATTCAAACCCGAAACAAGAAGGAGTTGTTGATCTTAATGTTGAGTGCCACATAATCATCGGTGTGCGAGATAGAATTGCTTGCTATTACATTGCGAAGTCTCAGTGCACACAGATTGTGATACACAAATTGTTATTGTCAAGCGCATAGCATTTATACTATCTTGTGTCATGTGTGCGACACCCACGTCCTGGCAAACTCCCCTCAAAATGATGCACAACTGTGTGGGGTCTATGAATGGCAATACTGTGCGCCTCGAGGTCCTGGGCGATCGGACAGAGGTTGCAACATTAGTACAGCAAGGAAACAAAGACTTATGTAAAGTGGACGGGCAAGCCGTACTTTAAACGCCGCCGTATTTCTTATGCGCCAAAGACACATATATAAAACCCTCCACCACGCAAAGGGCAATAAAAAATCTTGCTAAAAGCCTCACATAAATGTGTGCGTGGTGCGCAACTTGTTGAGCATGCGCAAGCACACTGTTATGTGAACACGCATGCGCTCGCGCACCAAAAAGGCAAGTTGTGTACATGTAAAACCATGCAAGTGTATTTATGCGTACGCAAGTGTACCGGACTGATACAACAATAAGGCTCCCACGAGTGTGTGTGCATTTGCATGTGTCCGCGTGCATGAGCATGCGAGCGGGACACACCGCAAGAAACATTGAACAAACACAATAATGGCATGGAGCTCATTAAACATAACCCTCCCACAAGGCAGAGACTACAACGCAAGGCAGCGGCAACATAGTGGTTGGAGCCGTCAACGTCTTGACGTTCTAGCTAAACTTCAAACACGGGACAAAGCACCTCGCTAGACACGACCCATAATTATCCCCCCAGACGGCCCACAACTCTGCATTGAGACCGCAACTGCAACTGCAACCCCAACCCCAACCCCAACCCTCACCCTCCTCAATTGCACGCCCTACAGATGCTTGCGCTGTTGTTATGCTCTTGTTGCTATATTTGCATGTGTGCAGCAGGTATGCGCAAGCAACAAACATGTAATGTGTTGCTTTTATTTAAACTCCGTTCAGGAAGAAAAGCACATGGCCGCAGCAACTCAGAGAGTTTTTGCCGTGCATGCCAAGGTCTACGGCCTTGGCACGGCTGACGAAACCCTACGTATGCAGTGGCAAAAGCAGATGCGATAGCAGTTGTCGTGGTGGCGGAGGTTGGGAGCGGCGGCGAGGGGGGAGTCTGCTAGTCGTTGTGGTCGTCAACGTGGTCCTACTCAAGGCTGAGTCTACTGGCGATGTGGCAGGTAATGCATGCTTGCAGGCGGACAGGGTTGGGCAGTAGAGTAGTGAAGTAGGTAGTAGTAGGTAGTGTGTACCTAGCCCGGTGGTCGCGATAGAGGTGAGTGTGATTGTGGTGAAGTGTCCATGCATGTGTCGTGCATGTTGCATACATCACGTGCACATTCTATACACTTTACACTGAATGCGTAAAGCACTTCAGTAGACACCCTAGCAGCAGTATTTAGGAGAGAGCTTCATGTCGGTCTCTGTCTGTATACAGCTCAACCCCCAAGTCACCTGTCGACCATCGGCCGTAAGGGGCGGCGGTCACCCCGTTGGACAGCCTCATGGAGGATGCAGACGCAGTCTTAGGCTCAGGCGGGCTGCAGCTGTTGTTACCTTGCTGTCGTCAATTTACTGTGCATGCAGGTTACACAGCCGTTTCAGCTGACTGAGCTGTCGCCACCGCCCTAATATTGGCGGCCATTCATGCTGGTGCCGGAAAGGCAGGCACCTGAGTGGCAGCAGCTCCTGGACTGGTCTAACTTGTCTAGCCTGACCCAGGCGCTAAGTCCATACATGCAGACTCATACCAGTGGCGTGTAGCTCTGAGCCGCCGGCGCAGCATATGCACGAGCATGTGTTGTTGTCTCACTGTCCTCACTCACACCTGCTGGCGAGCCTTGTTCTTGCGTACCTTCTGCCTTGACGCCGCCGCTCACTCTCATGCCGCCAGTGCATGCTGATGTTGATGGAAGCCACCAAGCCAAAATGGTTGCACCCGACATCACACTGTGCTTTGTGCAGGCATGGCGTTGCACCCGACATCACACTTTGCTCCAAGGGTAACAACTCCCAGGTCATGTTAGTGGTAAGGCATGAGCGATGCTTTGCATACATGTGCAGGTGAGCTACATGCCAAATTAAACCACTTCTCACCTGCTTGCAATGTTGCGCAGCTGCGTGCGCACAATCCCACACACATGTAACAGCTGATACCAAAGACAGATCACATCCACGTTATGTACAGCACGCAGATCCGCAACCAGCCCAATGCCTCAACACTAACACTGTCATGACTGAGGCTCGCTATCATCTGCGGCATACCCCTGCTGGCTTGGCCCATAGCCAGCGGTCGCATAGAACTCTTGCTGCTGCTGCTGATACTGCCTGACGGTGTCCTGCTGCTGCGCATAGTATGCGTGAGCACCCGCATGGGTGCGCCCCAGCTGGTGTTGATGATAGGGCGGGTACGGGTACTGCTGCGAGGATGTTGGTTGTGCAGGGGTTGCGCCATGTGCATGTGCACGTGCCTGTGCCTGTGCGTGTGCTTGTGTGTGTGCGTGTGAAGGTGGTGTTGGCCACCAGTGCCGGTGCTGTGGCGGTGGGTAGTAGCTCCATGGCGGGGGTGGGTGAGGAGGAGTTGAATAGCCATATGTTGGCGGCCTGTAGTGCTGTGAATGGTAGTATGGGTAGTAGTACGGGTTGGGTGGTGGGTAATATGCGTGCGGTGGCCAGGGCGGGACGAGTGTGTGTGGGGGATAATAGTATCCGTACTGCAGCCATGGTGGGGGAGGCGGGGGCGGGAACGGGTGGTACCCGCCACCGCACCAATGGCTGTCTGTGGTCGTAGCATTGGATGCTACATGTGGTGGTGCTGCTGCTGCTGCGGGCTCATCAGGGTACTCATCATGGACACGTTGCCGAGCATCCTGCTGTTGTTGCTCGCTGTGTGGAGCGGGAGGTGCCGTGGACGTCTCCGGGATGGACTCCAGCCCCGCTGTGGACGCACTAGCGGCATTTGAGGGACGGCTCGGGTACGACTCTGCGCCACCATTCGAGTTAAAACTCATCCTTGATAGCTGCTCGGAGGGCGGGTCAAAGGGAGCTTCAACCCCATCGCCATTCATCGAGTAGAGAAGGTGTTCATGATGGAAATGTGGGCTTTCATCGTTGTCCTGAGTCATCACAACATGGCCATTCTGCACAACCGCAGCAGCGTGTTCATCATAGCACATTAATGGCAGAGCTGCTTCCTCTCTTTTGCTCGTCGTTGCTTCAATCTTCGCCTGAGACGCTTGCAACAGCGCCTGAAAGGCCGCGCGGTCTGAGTCGCGCGTGAGCTCATAAGCAAATTGTGTGGAGGGCAAGATGTCCGGCAGAGGTTCCAGTGACATGTTGTGCTGCTGCTGCAGCTTCCGTAGCCTGTCCAACTCCTCTCCATTCACGAATGATATCGCAATGCCGTGCGTGCCTGCAATTGTGTGTATGAGTGTGTGAGCGTCGTATCGGATGCACGCACACACCAGCGTGCATACGCCAGCATGAGCAGCATAACCGTACCAAAGCGGCCGGTACGCCCTATGCGGTGCAGGTAGGTTGCGTCATCTTTGGGCAAGTCCAGGTTGATCACAACGTTGACGTGCTCCAGATCAACACCCCGCGCGGTTAGATCGGTGGACACCAGAACGCGCAGTAGCAAGCCACGCACGGAGGCCATAGCGCCCTGCAACCGCAAGAGAAGAAACCCATGAACACACAGCATTATATCATGTTGCACGCAGGCGCACATACACACATTCAACATGTCACAACACCTACCATCCGTTGTTTTTGATCCAAAGCGCCGGATATGAATGCTGCGGGGAACCCGTACTCCGAGACGCGTGCCGTGAGTCCCTCTGCAAAGGCAGGGTTGGTGCAGAAGACAATCGCCTGCGAGCATGGGCGCACTCAATCACCAAGCGAATGCACCACACACTGTGCCCGCATGCACACCTGATGAAAAGCGACTGTGTCAAGTGTGCGCATGAGGGCGTGTTCCTTGGCAGTGTTCGCATCCGCCGCCAGCTCTGCATCGGGTATATGCAGAAAGTACTGACGAACAGCTTTGGGTGCGGCTTCATCCGTGGACAGCATGATGTGCTGCGGCTCACGCATCAGTGCTTCAACAGCACTGAGCAAAGCTTGGGAGTACGTGGCTGACCAAGCCATGACCTGCACCAAGACGCAAGTTGAAGCTGTACGCAATTGTGCCTGCTTGACTATACCATATTGCCTCCGTGTCGTAATGGCTACTGTATAGTATGCAAGTAGCAGCCCATTTTGAGCATGGTTGGGTGCACGTTGATGCCGTTGTACGAGAATACTGGTTTCCTATGCATGCGGTGACTTACAAAATAGCAGCTTGTCACCTGTTTGCGCTGAGGCAGTGCCTTGTGAATCCACTGAACCGCCCCATCGAAAGCGCCCTCCTCTAGCAGACGATCAGCCTCATCTAACACAAACATTCGCACCTGAAATAGGGGCTCTGAGTGCATGCCACAAACGCCCCATCAGTGCTGATGTCCAACAACAACAGCACACAACACGCGCATAGGGTACTGAGCTGCAACTGACTACACTGAAGCCGACATGTTAGAAAGCTGTCCATGCTATGCAGAAGCATTTCACTGCCAGGCGCATGATGACAATGTGTGGGGAATGAACTACTTACCGAGGACGCCCGCAGTGCTCCGGTCTCAAGCAGCGCACGTATGCGACCGGGCGTGCCCACCACAACATGGCAGGGTGAAGAACGCAGTCGGTGTTCATCCTGACCAACAGGCAAGCCCCCGACAAAGACCGCGCAGTCCAACTGGGCTGGCAGGCATGCGCACACTTCCACAAACACCTGTTGTGGTGTTACTCAGTCAGCTGCCCTACATTGTGTACGTAGAACACTGTCGAAACTGACATGCTTCATTTTGCCATACCTCTCTGATTTGCAAAGCGATTTCTCTAGTTGGTGCCAAAACAAGGGCCTGCAGCACACGGACGTTTTATGAACAAGCCATTGTGGCTTGTTCAAGCTTAAAGCAACCAACTGGCTCAATGTAATGCATGCTTGCAATGCCGCACCTGCGGTTGCGCCACACCCAATTTTACGTTCTCAATGCAGATTGTCGCAAAGGCCACCGTCTTTCCAGTGCCAGACTTGGCCTGCACAACCAGATCTGCACATGCTCTGTGTGTCAGTGAGGACCCAGCAACATCACATGATTCTACCCTCTGAGCATGAAGAGCAGTAGAGCGCTGTGAGTGGGATATGCATGCCCACCTGCACCGAAGCGGCCAAGCGGGATGGACGCCAGCTGGACTGGGGATGGGCGTTGGAAGCCCGCACTGCGGAGGCCCTCCAGCAGCGGCGGCGTTAGCAGGAGGTCCTCAAACAGGGCGCCCTCGCTGTTGATAACGTCGCCGCTCACATCCCGCCCGTCCCGGGCCATCACGGGGCCCTGAGCCTCCAGGCCGCCCAGCTACACCAGACCAGACCAGGCCATGCCAGGCCAGACCAACAAACCCTAACCCTAATTACACGGAAGCTTTCTGCTCCTTCCTTCCTCGTCGGCTCCTCCTTCCGTAACTCAACACGAAAGTTGGTTTCAGGTTCAGTTCGCGCCGAGCTTGCCAGCCGCACAAATCGAAACAGTGGAGAGATCAACACAATGACAAGCAAGCTACCGTGCTAGACTAACCCAATGCGAAGTAGTGCCGACCGGCTGCGTAACGTCTGACGCTAACATCACGTTAGCGAGTGACCTTTCCTTTTTTGCAAGTCGGTTTGTCTGCATGCGCCAGATCAAACAGCTTGCATTGACTGCGCGCTTGTTGTCTCCGGTTCGTCAGGAAGATAACAAGTTCTGCGCCTTGCGTTGAGCGTGCTATTGCCTAAATTAGGCTTAGCGTTTGCCTCAGAGGACAAACGGGGCGAAGCGCCGTGGCAGGGGCGGCGGCGGCGGCAGCAGCGGCGACGGGGGTGTTGGTGAGGGGGAGGTCATCCACCCTGTAGCCTCGGTTCAACATGGCGGCTGCGGTGGCTTCACCGACTCCTGTAACGAGCCTGTAAGTGGGCACCTTGCTGCGCTTGTGTTTGCTGATGAACAAGCCTCGTGGTCCAGTGGTCCAGTGGTCCAACCTGGCCTACCAAGCCAATTCGCCGGTCAGGCTTCGTGCTTTTCTCGAATGACTGCAGCTTAGTTGAGTGGCATTCATTCATGTGTTTTGCAGTGAATTACGTATTTTACAGCCACCGCTTGCCTAGAGCATTGCTCCAGATATGCCGCGACAGAAGGCAAGCCGCTTCTGCCAAGTTGCTCTCGCTTGTGCAAGTCCAGTGAAGCGTTAACGCTCATAGCTGCGGAATGCATGGCAAATTGGCTGTCTCCGACATTGCATGTGCAATTGGTTGGTGTGAGCTGGTAGCTAAGGATGCCTGTATGAAGCACCACAAGCATAACGAGCATCCAGCTGGTCACAGCATCAACAATGTGCAAACCAACAGGAAGTCAGATCTGAGCCTGCACTCGGAGCTGAACCAGTTGAGGCGTCTTGGCACCTCTCACCACCAGCAGCACCAGCATCATCACAGGCATAGGAGAGAAGCCTCACCCGCACGCACCGTCACAGCACAGGCCTCAGCAACCACATCAGTCTCTTCCTCACCCAAAGCTGCTGCCACCGCTGTCTTCGACCACAAGTCCCTCGCACAAGCATTGTGAGTCGAAGAGTGTGGGTTGCAACTGTTGTTGGTGTGGGGTGTGAGTAATGTGTAGTCTGATTTGTGTTATGGCTGCAGATCAGATGCTACTGCACTCAAGGAAAAGAGCAAATCCATTGGGGGTTCCATAGCGCACACAACCCAACGTAAAGAACATCCCGCGCCGATATGGGTATTCGGGTGAGTCAGTGGCTGTGTATGGGGTGCGCGTCCATGAGACAATTGTCCTCATGTTCACACGCTGCACGCACCCACAGGTACGGGTCAATAATATGGAGGCCGGGGTTTGTGTACTCGAAACGGGTTGAGGGTTATATTAAGGACTACAGCCGGGTGTTTCATCAAGGTAATACTGATCATCGTGGAACGCCGGATTTCCCGGGCCGCACCGTCACACTCGAACACCAGCCCGGCGCCGTGACGGTGAGAGCACGTGGCGAGCTTGTTGTTGTGCACTCATCAGGGGGAAGTTAGTTGGTTTTTTTCTGTGTGGCTTATGTGTGGGTGTGGTTGTGTCTGTTAGTGGGGCGTAGCGTTCTGCATAGAAGGCGATCGTGAGGCGCAACGACGGGCACTAGAGGTGGGTGTGTGCCTTCAGGCAATGTGTGCATTCAACCTGCCATTTCAACGTTGTGTCTTTTTGTATGTGATGCTTGGCCCTGTTGTTTTGTCTATCATTGTATTGGCCATAACCAATCTCAATGTTGATTGTTGTATGTGCAGTACTTAGATGTTAGGGAACAGCAGTACGACGTGCGCACGCATTTACCTTTCTATACGGTGAGGACAGGAGTCACAGTAACACTACATTACTGGTCACTGGCAGTGTAATCAGCATCTCTAACTCTGACATTTCATCACAGGACACCGCAGATTCGCCACTTGTAGCCAAGTGCCTTGTGTAAGTGTGTTTTTATGCGGATATGGCTGGCATTTGCTCATGTACATGTGTGCCAATGCATTAACCAAACTCTCTGCAGATATATCGCTTCGCCCAACCCAGCCAGCAACCCAATGTACTTAGGCCCCGCGCCCCTAGAAGAGTTGGCAAGGTGAGCAAGTGGCACAGTTAAAGTGGACAAAACATTGAGACACGACAGCTTCACATCTCATCGCTACCATTGCAACAGTGACGTAATCTCTCTTTGCAGGCAAATTGCCTTTGCGAAAGGTCCATCAGGCCACAATCACGTGTACCTGTTCCGGCTGGCCGAGGCCATGCGCGAGATGGGCGTGAAAGACGAGGAGTTATTTCACCTTGACAAGCTCACGCGAATGCTGGTACCCGTGCCAGTATGGGAATAACATTGGCTTCCTTCACAGCGCCCTATCCATTTTTTGCACAATGAGGAGAGCACAATCAATTTTTCCTCTCCAGTCCAAGCTGTCACGCGCTGATTTCCCATTATTTCACCCTAATGCCCTGACCCTGAATGGCGAGTTAGGTTGATCTTGGCGCACAATTTTGAGTGTTCTATTCTTGGTTAATGGTTTGTACATTGGTAGATAAAGCCACCTGCGGGTGACTGTTACTGCTGTTTGCTAGACTAGCTAGCAAATGTTGATAAGCGATTTAGGAGGGTTGTTTCAACTCATTCAAGTGTAAATGTTACGCTCGCTATCAGATATGTGCGCGCGCATCGCCCCCCAGTCTTGCGCGTTGCGACTGCAACTTGCATATGAAGCATGGTAATACTCTGTGTAACTGCCCATAACCTGTCAGAAGTGTGTACAAAAGACGCCATGCCTCATGTACTGGAAACTTGCTTCAATTGCAATCGTGTCTGCCACCAACATGTCTTTAGTCTTTGCTTGTTAAGCTACTCTATCGCTGGTCGTGTCTGTATGTTTTGGCGGTCAGTGCAACCAATGTTTGCATTATCTCAGCGCGCACTCGCAACTAATGTGATTAGGCGAGCTTCAATGATCACATGTCAATGTTCGAATTGCTCGTGTGCGTCGTGTTGCACGCCTACACAGTGCGCAGTTCAATCTAGAGATCGAGCATAGTGAAGAACTACACAAAACTGCACAGTTTCTAGCTCATTGGTATGCTAAAATCAGGAAGAAGGAGCAACACTACCCTTGCCATATAAATACGCGAGCACACACGCTCTCATCGCGCTTGTAGCCGAGTTGCATCTACACATCTACACATGTCAACTAGTCATCCGGCCGCTTCCACGAGGCGTGTGCGCACTTCCCGCAGCGTGCTCAGGAGGGACGCGAGCCCACTCATGAAGTTGTCATCTAGAGACCCGGCTTCACATGTGACGTGGGCAAAGTCCACCAGCCTCACCGACACGCGTGGCGGCGAGGAAGACGAGGAGGGGGAGGGAGAGTGTTGTTGGGATGAGGGAGAGGGAGAGGGAGACTCGCCCTCAAGGAGGATCAGCACCGAAGATGAGCTGAAGTGAAACATTGTTTGTGTCTTGAACCTGAGAGAGCATGGGATGAGTGATGAAGCGTTGCATAACAACAAAGTAGATACCTCGCTGGCTGAGTCCCCACCCCCACCTCACACATACACACGCACGCATTAGGCATGTGGACATGCGCATACCAGCACACTAAACATGTATCGGGAGTTGGAAGCTCGTTCCATCGTGCTACCCATGCGGATCCTATCAGGTAGCTTACTCAGCAACACCATAGCCACGATGTCGGCCAAATCGCAACGTATTGCCGACCCAACACGCAACATGTTGCATTTCTACACCGTGGCTGACCACGACGCCCCCCCCCCACACAACAACATCTCAGCACAAGACACAACCCAACAAATCCACAAGCCAACGAACCAGCCGTCTCACCACGACTGCAGCTCTTCCAGCTTGGCTATGGCCTCCGTGACGGCGTCCGCCCCACGCCTGAGACTGCTTTGTGCGGAGGTGGCCGCGAGGTCGGGTGGTGTGTGTGCGTGTGGCCCCGCGTCATCGTTGGAGTCGCCGCGCCGGCCCACGAAGAAGTTGCACAATGCGGACACCATGCCGGACGGTCGCAAGTCCTTACCAAACTGACGGGAGGCACGCCACATCTCCTGCTCATCCGCCAACCAAACCTGCACGTGCGGAACTTCTTTACACTC
The DNA here is from genome assembly GCA_009103225.1 of Chlorokybus atmophyticus. Classification (NCBI taxonomy): domain Eukaryota; kingdom Viridiplantae; phylum Streptophyta; class Chlorokybophyceae; order Chlorokybales; family Chlorokybaceae; genus Chlorokybus; species Chlorokybus atmophyticus. Next base: position 1,118,275 of record RHPI01001715.1, read on the forward strand.
TTCTTCTAGCTGTTGTTATTGTTGTCATGGTTGTTGTTGTTGTTGTTGCAGTACAACATTACAACAGCGACACGTGTAAGTTGAATGAACCTGCATGCCGGACACTTTGAAGCCGAGGGTTGCGGTGGTAGTCTGAGCGTCTTTTCGCCTGGTGTTGCGTGACATACAAGCACAACAAAAGCGTGAGACGGCACCCGGCACCACTTCTCACAACATACAGTGTTGACGATAGTGCTCACTTACTTGTGCCTTGCAATGTAGTCCTCCCCGGCACTCACATACCATGTGCGATAACCTATCTGCGCAACCAAAGAAAAGCGCACATGTAAGTGTCATGCAACTGTCGTCGACACACGCGCTAGCCCGCCCGCCCAAACGCACGCACGCACACGCACACACACGCACGATCGCACACATGTACTGAAAGTCCACCTTCAGATCAACAATGCTCGGGTGCTCGAACGGGTGCGTCAAGTCCTCCAACTCCAAATGCCCTGCAGCAAAACTCACATTATTTTATGCGCACATGCGTGCGCACGCAAGCCCACCCACCCAACCACACATGTATGCACACCCTTTCGCTTTGCATCCGGTGCGGGCAACAACAACAACGACAACACATCCGTGACTGTTAGTTGTGTGCGTGTACTTGAGCAATTGTCGGGTTGGAGTTCGGGCGGTAGGTCCACGCTGCCATAGTAGCGCGGGATGAACGCGCGCACGCTGTCGGGGAGTGCATTCTCACTCGCACCCACACGCGCTCCCCCGCCCTCGTCCTCACGCTTCAGGCGCTCAAGCCGCTCGTAAAAGGCTTGCTCGCGGTCGCCACGGCTCGCGTTCTGCACTCGCATGCACACGTACGCATTGGGATGCGTGTCATGAATTGTAATGAGTAAGTCGTGTGCTGCTTTGTCAAAGCTGAGTGTGAACATGGGTGCATGCGGCTCGTAGCATGTGCGTGCACAAGCGTTTTCTGGTCTGTAGCTGCATCATGCATTGGCATGAGAAGGAAGGGGAGAGTTGAGAACAGCAATTAGATGCGCTTTTGAAAATGTTGTTAATGTTGTTAATTGGGTCATGCAGCTAGTGGACAGTTAGCTTGTGACTACTGGTCACACACACATGCACGCACGCGTGTGCACGCACACGGATATGCGCACACGCATGTAACCACGTGCATGCATACAAACACGCGCATACGGCACATACACATGCACGCACGCATGCACACACATGCGCGTGTGTGTGCACGCGCTATTATGTACCTGAAGTGGTTTGTAGAAGTGTCCCTGATTATCCGCTAGCGCTCCATTCTTTCCCTCTGCTCACAGAAGTACACGTATCAAGCAATGCCCAAGTATGCCACCAGTAAGCTTACAAGCATGGCCCTTACCGAGCACCAGCATGCCCCTCACACAAGTGCAGCAATACAACAACAAACAACCACCAGGCCAACTAACAACCAACCGAGCAAACACACAAATGCAAGAGACCGTTCGTCACCAACAATCAGGCGTTTGTTTCAACTGACACAAACACCTGATTGTTGGTGTCCGGCAACTTGGTGTTTGGATGGCGCCAGCTTGCGTCCGTTGCTGCCGCTGTCGCTGTCGCCGCCCGTGCGGTTGACGGCGAGAGTGTCGTTCTCGCCCGCCGCTTCCACCTGAGCGGTGGACCCCTCCTCCGCCATGACTTAGCTGATAGCTAATAGCTTGCTGCTTCTTCCGCCGCCGCCGCCGCCCCCGCCGCCGTCGTCGATGTGGCCGGCGACGTCCTTCTCCTCATTGGCCGGGACCACGGCGAAGTAGGTCACGGCGACGGCGGAGCAGGCGAAGGGTGACGTGGAGGTGGAGGTGGAGGTGGAGGTAGCGCAGGTGGTGGTGGCTGTAGAGGTGGTGGTGTGATGGCCAACAGCAAGGCGGTGGTGCTGATTCTCGTCGCCGTGGCCCTCACTATTGTCGCCTACAACCAGGTGGTTTCTCGTACAATTCTTCAGTCATGAATTTGTCTGCTCAGTACTACTCGCTTGCTTGTTTGATCCGAGAGAAACTGTGCACTGAACAGTGTGGCTGCCACTTACTTAACTGGGCACTATGCGCTGGTGTCAGTCACACTCCTCTCTTTCGCCTTGTGTATCTTGTTTTCACTGTTCTGCTCACGTATTGCATGACGGCACACGCTCGGTGCAAATGCACTTGCATTCACACACGCACACGCACACGCACACGCACGCACACACATGCGCAACGGGCACGACCAGCATACGCCTTGTAAATCAGCTAATACAGTGTATGATACATTGTACATTGTGCAATTGGTGTGTTAATGCACATAGGCATCCCCAAGGGCTCCCGCGAGCGTGTGTTGTTGTGTTTCAGTTGTGGTAGAGTAGTCTCTGCATTACAGGACTGTTGACGCAGTCTTCACCAACAATTCAGCAGAGGTGATGAATGTCAAACTGCTTCAAACAGTTTCACTTATACACGGCAGTACACGCAAGTGTTGTCCAAGTCTGGCTGCATCGCTTTCTCTCTTATGAAACCACCCGTTAACATTGCACAACTGGCAGGAAACATACGACCCGAGCGCGTTGGTTTGGTCGGGACTTGGCGTGGCGCTGCTGGCGTTGATGTGCAACGAGTTCGACTTATGACGCAGCTGTGCAGAAATCATTATTCACAGCTCTGCAGCAACAGACAGCCACGGCACGGGTTGTATGCTTTCATTTCAGACAATTGAGCCTTCTGCACACACAATAGCACGGGTCGTGCTGATGCGGGGATGCTGCGGCATGGGCACTTTGATGAACTGAGCTGCAAAGGCTGAAGTATGTCATCAGACGCCCATATTCTCAGTATGCATGCTTTATTGTTGAGGGAGACATTAATACTGCCATGTGTTAGTACTAGCAGCTGTGTTTATAGTTGTAAGCTGTGTGTAGCAGGATGATGTCACAGTATGGTTGCGTCCAATTGTGGACAGGTGGCATTGCAGTATCAACCCTTGTTGTTTGCATATGTATGTGCTCGTTGGCAAACGTGCACACTACTACTATATTATTACTACTACTACTTACATATTGGCATCCAGCCTGTACCCTCACGGCTGCTGCGAGGGGCAATGCACACATTCTACTAAGTACACGTGTTCAGGAGGGTGGGTCACAACATGTCATGCTCTACCTGCGCCTGACATGCACTTTCGCTGTATTGCTAGTGTGTTCATCATACGTAAATAGGCAAGCAGTAGGCTACAGCAGCCTTGCACCCAATGTAACACAGCATTGCAGTGTTCACTCCATGCATTCTGACCATTGGGGATGCACACCGCCACAGCAGACTGAATCACCTCATGGTTTTATGTGAACCAATGCAATCAAAGCAATGTAGATCCTAGCATGGTACAATCTAACCAACTCAACCTATGGCCTGTACCAACAGCCACTCTAAATCACCTCATAGTCAAGGTCTGCAGGCCGCACCAGCTCCTCCTCTTCACGCTTAGCCTCCGCAGCACGCAACTTCTGCCCACGCCTTTGCGCTGCAGAGGCTTGGTTGTTAATCAAATGCTCCTTCACAGCAACGGCTTCCGAGTTCAAGTTTACTGCCTCCTCCTTGGCAGCAACCGCCCTGGCTTCATACTCGCGCTTCAGCCGCTGCCGCACCTCAATGGACTTGAGCAGGTGCCTCCAGCGTGCGGCGGCCTCAAGCTCACGCTTCCACCGCTGCTTCTCCGTGCGTGCAGCCTCATCTTCCGCATGCGCAGCCAGAAGAGCCTCTTGGAACTCCTGTCATACGAGGGATAAGCAGGCTTGGAGTCACAACTCAGATACACGCATACACACAGTGAGGTGAGTGTGGCTGCTGTGTGACATGTGTTGTGCACTAGCATTCGTGTGCACAACAGCACTTCGCGTATCATGTACACGACTTGCCTTGCAGATGACGATGCCGTCAAACTTGGGTGCTGATCGGCGGTCTCTGATCTCAAAACCGACCATCGCCATGGCATAGTCGATGCCCAGCTTGGTCGACAGCTGCCCAATGTACGGCAACCGTAGATGGACGGTCCCCTCCGGAAGGCAGTTCTCATTCCAAACATCCACATGACCTCTTTCGTTCTAAGTCCAACAGAACAACATGCAAGTGAGTTGAATGGACTTGACTAACACCGCGCATTGACGACGGCAGCCAGAAAGGGAACCTTGTGTGTACCTTCGGCACGATGCCATCGCGCGCTGGCGGCGGGCGCCATGAGTCGGTTTGCCAAATGCCAAACAGTTCTGTTTCAAGAGGCGGGGCAGATGCGTTCTTGCCAGCTGTATCATATGAGACGGACGCAACGAGCTCATCAAACTCCTCCTGCATGGCCTCCTCTCCTCCACCACCACCACCACCACCTCCTCCTTGGCTGCTTGCACGCGCGTTGGCAGCTGCTGCAGACAGACCAGACATCTTCACAACCTGCAGTAAGGTGTGCATACAAGGTTGGCAACACGCACAACTTGTGGACAGACGTCAAGTGCAGATGATGATATTCTAACAATATTACCTTGCAAGGTGTTTCCTTGTCGCGCACACGACGCATCTCTCTGAGCCAGCGGTCTTTCGTGTGCAGAGTCTGCACGCATGAGCGCGGGTAGACTGGCTGCCCGGCGCAAAACCCCACGACAGGACCTTTGGGGTGCAGGACCTGATACTTTGTGATCCATCTCTCCAGCGCATACAACGGATGCGTCTTGTACGCCTGCGGCAAACACGCTTGTCAATCCAGTGCAGCTGCTCCCTATACGGCACAAATAGCGCACACCTCGCAGCATCCTGGCCAACAACCCCAGAAGTAGAATGCATACATGTTTCATGTGGTACTAACATGTCTGCTTCACATCACTATCGGCAGCAATAGACTGCTGGACACATGCTATGCAACCACCTTAATAGAATATACTGGCCACAACAAACGCTGCCACCTGCTGGTTTGTGGGCAGTGCCTCGGTGAGCTCCTTCGTCTTGAGCTCGACGTCCTCGAGCGATGATCTGTCCCGAACACCTGCAACAGACCCTTCCGCAGCCTCCTGAGCCCTGCCCTCCGTTGCCTCCGCTTCTCGTTGACGCAACGGCGACATCGTCTGGTGCCACCATCCGCCCTCCTCCAGTCTCACCTTCTCCACCGTCGACCAGCGTGCCACATACCTGCAACGCATGCGCTTGAGATAAGCTTGATTCGTGCCATTGTGATGTGTGCGTCAACACCCAACACCAACAATACAACAAAACAAAAAAACCAGCACAAAACCTTCGGGTGACATCCTTTGCTCCTCGGCCGGCAAAGGCTACCACGTAGGCGAGCGGCCTGCCTCGGCCAGCCAAGCTTTCCACCTCCGCAGCTCGATCGACCACGCCGCGTGCGCCATCCATGTGCACCCATCGCCCTTCTGCCTACAGTAGCAGTGGCCGTTGATGTTCAAAACAGGACAATACAGAAACTGCCGCCTTTCTTTTTGTTGCAATGCTGCCGCTCACCTCGCAATACACCTCTGCCCAGTGCGTGACGGGGCCATGCTTGCTAGACCAGACTGCACCGTTGACACCTGCGCCCTGCAATGCCATGCTTTACTTATCACAACAACATGAAGCTACCCACGGTGCTCAACTCGCAAAGACACGTGTGACGTCACTCCATATGTACACCACCAGGTTGCTGATCCTACCGAGCTGCTACGCGACTCGGGGCGTTTGGGATGAGGGCTGCCAGGATCTTCGCTTCCCTTGCGTTCTCTCAGCCGCTGCATGGCATGCTCCAGGAGCTTTCCGGTGCTGCGCTTCGCACTCGAGCATCCACCATCACTCTTAGGGGACTCTATAGCAGTGGCGGCAATGGCCATGGCGATCTCGCGCTCCAGCTGTTCATCCCCTTTGCGCTTAAGACTCGCTTCAGGAGAGAGGACCTCATCAGCCTTGCCACCCAACCCTTTCCTGGCCCTCGGCTTCACTCCAACAGGTGGCGTGGACCCCGTGTGCACTCTGCTCAAACTCTCTCCTTGGCTGCCAAGCTTGACAGCCGCCAGAGAGAGTGTTGAGGAAGAAGGCACAACTCTTGGTTGAAGCAAAGGCTGAGACCAGAAGCCTTCTCCGATCCCGGCGGAGGATTCAAGCAGAGAGGCGTCCGGTTTAAGCGGCGACGCGTCCAGCACGCGCACATAGCGTGTTGTCCAGTTGAGCGCTCTGCAAAGCGCCACAGACAGGGCCGATAGCGCCTCCGGCGTGCCCGAACACGTACCCAACGCAAAGGTGAGCTGCTCGCTGAAAGGGATGCTTGGCGCGTCCGTCCCAACAGGAGAGGCTCTAAACTTCATACCCAGAAAGCGACCCACTCTTGTTATGCTGTCCATTGAGCAACCCGTGGCGCAGCTGGTGAGCAGAGGATCCGGCATCAATGAGAGCAAAGACGCTTGGAGCAATTCACCGTCACAGGCGGCGTCGACGAGCAAGCCTCGCCCAAGCAGACACAGCAGGTGGGCTTTGTGCACCTCCAGCGCAAACTCCTTGTCCGCAGCACTGGCCCGACGTAAAGAGGGTTTGCGCTTCAGGGCTTTATCAGGTACCTGATCGTCGCCTTCAACATCAACAGTGCGCTCCCCATCATCATCATTAACTCTCCCGCTGCAACCCGCAGCGACGTCCTCCCACAATTCATCCTCGTGCTCAGTCTCAACGCAATCCTCAGCGCCGCTAGCTTCATTCTCAGAAACCGAGCAACCGCCATCATCAGCTGTTATCGTTTTTATTGTTAGCTCCACAGCCTTCTGGTCCTGACCCTGCGGGCCCCACACTGTGTGGGAATGGCCATTCTCATGCTGCTGCTTCGCGGACAGCGCAGGGGCGCCACAAGCCTGGTCCTCATCCATGACAAGAGTGGAGCTGACCGTGTTGACCCCATTTGTTTTCCTGCGCTTGCGCTCGCTCACGCGACCCAAGAACTTGCCGAGCTCTCCGCGCGACGCATCAACCAAGTTCTCTGTTTATGACCACAAACATTACGTGATGCATGCAACAAAGGACAGGAATCGCAATTGCTAGTACGCAAGCAACAAGCAAGGGCTTACTTGTGCCACCATGCGCTTGTGCAACGTCATGTGCAGCGCTTGTGGAAGGTTGATGGACATGGGAGAGTGACCCAGGCAGCCCTGCATTATGAACGGTAAGGTAGCGCGAAGGCCTTTGTATGTGCAACTGCATATGAAGCTGCACTGCTGCTGCGAGCAGAACAAGGCAAACGCCTTTGGCATGCACATGCACGAGCATCGATGCAAGTCTCTTCCTAACAACAGCATGTGGTGAATGTCAATTGCACATCACAAGTAGCAATATCACGCACGTAGCAAATGACAATCGTCACTGTGATGTGCCACGTTACACGTATTCTTTGATAAACTGTGCATGTGTAGCAAAGTAATCAAGCAATGGGAAGCGCGGTGCAGCCAGGTGTTGCGCACCAGCTGCAGCAGGAGCAGCAGCAGCCTCTTCATCTCTTTTCTTACGACGCTTCGCTGCCTGCGTGGCACCAAACAATCTGAGCTACCACTTCAAACTTGGTCTTGCGGCCAATGCCCCGCATATTGTATTTGCACACGTACCTGCGCCATGGCGCCGCATGCACCGCTACAAACCACCTGCCGTGTTGCTCTACTGCAGTCTAACCCTAGCACTCCCGCTGCCGCTCCCCCCCTTGCAGCCGGCGGCAAATCCGCTTCGCGACAAAATCCCAGAAGCCAACCTCCCGGTGCTGGTGACCAGCGCCACCAAGCCCAGCCCACGCCTCCACTGCCACCTGGCCTCCTCCGTCCACACCTCCCCGTCCTTCTACGCCGCCTGCTCCTCCTCGTGGTCGCCGCCGGCGTAGTGCCTGCCGTCAATGGCATACCGGAGCGGTCGACAGATGGAGAGTGTCGGCGCTTCACCTGCACCGACAGAGCAACACAAGTGCCACTTGGCATTGGCTAGAGTTTTATTTTCAACGATCCGTGTACAAATGCATAGGGTTTCCAATCACATCAAAGCTACCAAAATGAGCACAAGGTACAATCGCAAGTGCAATCCACAAATGCGCACATAATACAGCCAGGCAATGCAGGGACAACTCTATTATGACAAGGTAAGACAATGTACAAAAGATGCACGAGCGAATTCATACATGCAAACCTATATAAACATGCAATGTAATAAACACAAACACTTACCAAATCGACCAGCGGGGCAAACGGCGCTCACATGCTACCTACTACTGTACCGGAGTGCTACCGCCATCGAGGTTCCCCGCCCTTATTTAGAATGAAATAAGGGTCCCAACGGGATTATACAGCCAATTAAGCCCATTACCCTAATGTTAATAGCCTTAATGGCTTAATGTAATGTTACGATAAGTAACACTGACATCGACATGAGACATAAGTCATGTCGATATCAGTTGTATGGCGGCGCTGCTAACGCAGCGACCGCCATAGCCAGAGTATTTTTGCTCTTGCAGCAGCCACGGCAGCGGCGGCGGCAGTGGCGGCGGCGTGGCTGGTGGTGGTGTTAGGGTAGGGACGAGGGGCACTCCTCCCTTACAATGGTATTGGAGCACGTGCGGCATTAGGCCTGTGGGAGGGGCTGCGGCAGGTACTGCGGCGGTGGCGGCAGGCGGCAAGCGGCAGCGGCGGCAACGGCAACCAATGGTAGGTAGTTCTCTTATAACTGTTGTGGTTTGACGCTGCTGCTGGTGCCTAGCCTAGCCTAGCCTAACCTAGCCTAGCCTAGCTTGACATGCCATGCCTAACCTGCCTGTCCTAGTCTAGTTTATTATTGTGTGAAGGGAGGCGGCCATCAAGGCCCCTCCCTGAACCATTGCATGCAAGCATACAACGTAATGATCATATATTGATTATTATATTGTATATTGTGTGCTGACCAATACGTGGATTCGTGGTGGTGTAAGGGTTTCCGTATACTTTTACAATTCCCATATGGGCAGTTGGGTGGCAACATCGACTGCCTCGTTACTGCTAGTGAGCGCGGTGAGGCCGCCTGAATTATCAGGGCGGCTTATAGCAAACTCCAGACTCACAACAACGATATCGGCCTGTAAGGTCGATTTGACGAGATTTTAGCACCCCCGTGTGTTAATTGTAATTGTGAGTGGAGCTGGGTTGTACAAAGTGAAAACTTTGAGCAGCCATAGCTCGTGAACCATTGCGTGCATTCGCGTATGGTTTGTTCTAAAGTGAGTGTCTATTTAAAGGGTGTTTGAAGAGCTCTTTTTTGAGACTGTATTTATATAAACCCCTCAAAACTTAACGAGACAAAAGCACGAAGATTTGCCACTTTTTGCCGTGCACAATTTGTGTATTATGCACTTGCTAACGGCTAATATCTTTAGGCAGGTGGCTGAATAAGGAAAGGGAGGTGAGAAGTACTTCGCCGTCCCTGACTCATTGTCACCATACGAGCCATCGCGTGATGACGTAGTGAGGAACTCGAATATGAGTGAGAGCTACAAGCTCTTTGAGAGCAATAAGGAGGAAGCTGAGCAGGATAGCGAAGCTTCTCCCAACCACTCTACTCATAGTGGACCAGCTGCAATAGACACACAAAGTGTCATTGGCGGGGCTATAAAGAAGTATGCCTCAGAGCGTAAGGCTCTAATTGACACCCACTGTCAGCTTCGTTAGGAAACATGGGAGGCGTGAGTACAGAAGGTTCGGGATGGCTATGAAACGGATTGCCACACTTCCTCGTGCAAGCAGGAAAATGGTGATCCGTATGCTCGAGCACGAATTGACGAACAATGTTCCGCCACTTGTGCGTGGTGATCCCAAAGTGGCTGCTCTCATGGCTGTTTATGATAAGCCACTCCCATACGAAGGTAAGCAAATGGCATTTGAAGCCTTGGCCAACTTGGTGGTGGAAACCTCGCAACGTTGCAAGGGTGTAGTCTGGTATCTGGGGCCGACTTGGAGGACAATTGGCTGGCCGAGTCAAGTTGACAACACGCCTGGATGCTATGCAATCTGAATTGGTGGCGCTTCGCTAGCAGGTGGCGGGTGCTACTTCTTGGCAGCTGGTACGTCAGCGCAGCTGCCGGTTACAGCGTTGAACAAACCCGTGAAGTTCAAGCCCAACGGCAGCGTTAGCGTCCACAACTGGGTGGTGACTGTCAAGCACTGTTTGACAGCATTAAGACGCCCAGTTGGTGAGCACATTGCTATTGCTGTGTTGCTGATGCCGTTAAACGCACTCGCCAAATGCGCGAGATAGACAGATGATGGTGCTTTGGAGACAATAGAAGCACTGTATCAGTTTCTGGTGGAACGCTATGGTGGCATGGACCCGGCTACTTAGGCTCGCAACAAGCTAAGCAAGTTGCGATTGAATGGTCGGGCCTCTTCAGTGTATCTACAAGAGTTTCAGGCATTTGTGGGTTGGGCCAACAATGGCCAAATGCCTATGGATAAGGCCGAGCAGTTTGAGTTGTACAAGCGCGGCTTGGATGCGCGTGTGCGCGATTAGCTGCAGTACAACACGGCAACGGGACTGCCTTGGGTTCCTGCCGACTTGGCCACATTGCAGAAGTTGAGTGCATACATGTATTGACGACATGGCGATGCAGGAAAAATTACATGTAGCACCTGTGGCCAAGCCGCAGGGAGTGGGAGGCAAGCGTTACCCTCAGCCGAGTGTACACGCGGCAAAGAAGCAGAAGACTTATACGCCCCACACGGGTGCTACACGTCGTGTCGCACCTGCTGCGGCTCGCAACTGTTTCATGTGCCGTCAGCCGGGCCACATTGCAAAGAATTGCCCAAACAAGGCGAAGGGCAAGGCCAGAAAAGCTGAATAGAATTACGCCGTGACTGATGTAAAAGTGGTTGATAGCCAGTTGCTTGAGATGCAGGCAATAAATTGGTGTACTAATCTATCCCAAGTGCATGTAATGACACATGCATGGCAAGCACATGACAAGCTGCCACTTTTTAACATTGAAAGTCGAAGAAAATGCTTGTGCACTAGTGCACTACATGTGAAATTCAACATGCTTACCGATGTGTTGCATGCATTCACTGACTTGCAAAATAAGCACAAAACCTTGAGTATGGTGGTGATGGTGTGAAAGTATCATGGCCCATGGTTAAAGCATACTCGGGGGGGTACTGTGTTAAAAAACAATTCAGCAAGCGTGAAACAGGGACAGTATAATTGGCAGCAATTCTGATCAACCCCCGGATTAGTCACGGACTCTTGGCAACCTTTCAAGGACGAGTGGTACCTTTGTTGTGGACATTCAGTTGCACAATGCAAGGTGTACATAGTTTGTTCTTCATTGACACTAATGCGACACACGACTTCGTTAAGGAACAATGGGTTGTGCACAACTAAAATAATGTGCAAACCCTCAGCATTTTCAGCTGCCGGTGCTGGGGTGCGTTGCTAGTAAAAGGAGAAATTAAAATTAAAGTAAAGATTTGTAGTTATCATGCCAACACTTTCATGGTAGTGTCCATCAACATAATTGGTGTTGATGTGGTGCCAGGACAGGAAATGGCAGGATAATGTAAAAAGAACATTGGATGCTGGTGCACGATTGTGCACAGTGAAGAAGGGCCGTAAGCGTGTACTGCTGTCTGTGATAGGGTCACACAGCTTGGAACATAAGCAAGCTAACCGCGCGCTTTTCACTGCACTTCAAGTGAAGCGTGCATTCCGTAAAAACACACCGGCTTTTCTGGTGCATTTAACGTCGTTTGACGACGTTGTGCCATGCAGTACGGAAGGTGTTGCAGACATCATTGAGAAGTATCAAAACAAATTCTCAAATGAATTGTTAGGCTTACCCCCTGATCGAGGTGTCGGACACACAATACCGTTGATTCCTGATAGTGAACCTCCGTTTCGACCAATATAGGCTAGGCCCCAATGAGAGGGAGGAAATGAAAACGCAAATCTTAGGGAGTTGTTGGAAAAGGGATTGGTTGAACCAAGTTCTTCACCCTTTGGCACCCATCTTGTTTGTGATGAAATAGAATGGGACATTGCGCATATGTGTGGATTATTGTGCTTTAAACAAGATAATGGTAAAAAATCGATACCCGTTACTGCGGATAAATGATGTGTTTGATAAGCTGTCGGGTAATGCGTATTTCAGTACGCTAGACTTGACAAGTGGGTATCATCAAATCCATATTCACCCTTCTGATGTCCACAAAACGGCATTTGAAACACCTTCAGGTCATTATCAATACAAAGTATTACCCTTCAAATTGACAGATGCACCTGCGGTGTTTTAGAAGGAAATGAATAAGATTATAGGTAACATGCTTTTCAAGCATGTTATGGTTTACTTGGATGACATTATTGTCTTCAGTAAAAGAAGAGCATGAAAGGCATGTGAAAGTGGTGTTTGCTTTACTGCAAATACAGCGCTTATTTGCCAACTCGTAAAAGTGTGACTTTTGCAAGACAGAGTTGCTATTCTTTAGGCATATTGTCAGCGATTCTTGGGGTTGGCAAACCATTTTCCCAATTTTATAATGGGGAACTTTACAATTGTGGTGCCTCGCACTAAAATGTTGCGAAAGGACGCCCCATTCTCTTTGACAGCAGCAAAAGAAGCTGCTATGCAACAAGTGAAGTTGGCCTTGACTTCGGCACCAGTGTTGGCAATTGCCAGATTGAAATTAACACTTCACTGTGGTGAGCGATGCCTCCACCCTTATATGTGGTGTGTATTCCTGCAGAATGGCAGACCATGTGCTTATAAGAGTAGGAAATTTATCCCAGCAGAGGTGAACTACACTACCATTGAGCAAGAATTGCTTACTATCGTGCATGCTCTTGGGACATGGCAATGTTACGAAGAGGGAGTTCAATTCACAGTGGTGACTGATCACAACCCATTCGCGTACTTCCAAACACAGCTAAACTTGTCACGTAAGCAAGCTCGCTATAATGAGTTTCTGTCGTAATTTACGACGCGAATGGGTATATCGGCCTGATAGGACCAATGTGGCAGAACCGTTAAGTTGCTGTCCGTCATTGTTGGCAGTTATGCGTGCGCAATTGCTTGCGACGCAAGGTACATTTCCCCTTTATGATGAGTTTGAGCAAGCTGTTTTACATGGATCTGCCTCAGAACCATGGTTCTCAATGGAGGAGAATGTACAAAAGCTTAACACAAAAGACAACTTGTAATATATGGGCGCTAGTATGGTGATACCTAACCATGTTGGGCTGTGCATGAAATGCATAGCTGATGTACACGATCCACCGTATTCTGGGCACTTTGAGAATGACAAGACTACTAAAGCAGCGCAGCAGCTGTACTGGTGGTCATCGTTGCCTGTTGACGTAAAGCAATATGTTGACACGTGTGACAGATGTCAGCATGACAAATCGTTATGTCAAAAAACCGCTGGGTTGTTGCGACCTTTGCCTATTCTTGACGGCAAATGGGAAAGTGTGAGTATGGACCTTATTATTGAGCTCCCAGACACAGCATTAGGTCACACTGCGGTTGCAGTTTTTGTGGACTGTTTAACCAAAATGGTTCACATTGTCCCTTGTCGCACGGAGATAGGCTCCCATGAGTTGGCGATGGTTTTTGTCGCGTCTGTGTTTAAGTTGCATGGCTTGCCTTGCAACTTTGTATATGATCGCGTTTCGTGCTTTGGAGCTCAGTTTTAGAACTTGCTATGCAGCTTCTTGTACATTCAACAAATTATGAGCACAGCTTATCATCCGCAGGCGGATGGTCAGATCGAGCATGTCAATCAAATGATTGAGGAAACCATCCGGCATTATGTGCATTCGAATTGGGATATCTATCGCACAATGGCTGATGAGTTCGCGATTAACAATGCCTGGCAAGAGAGTGTACAGAAAAATCCGCTTTTCTCATTGAATTACAAAGTGCATCCATTAAGTTCTGCGAACATTAAGTTCCTCGCTACTGACATAACTCGCGTGTCTGCAACGCGCGAGGTATGTCAGTAGTATTGATTCGGCCATGCATGATAGGTTAGCATTGGCAAAAGACTGTCCGCGCGCAGCGCAAGACAGATAAAAAGCCCATGCTGATGCACATCGTAGAGAGGCCTACTATGATGTGGGCTGTTCGGTGCTTCAAAGCACAAAAAACATATCCATCAAGGGAGTGGGTACCCGCAAGTTCTTCCCTTGCTGGATAGGCCCTTTCAACGTGATTGATCGGGTCGGCACTCACGCGTATCGTTTAAACTTGTAAAAGTCGATACGCATTCACAATGTGTTTCATATGAGTATAATAAAACCGTACCGTTCTGACGGTCGGGTTTAACCTCCTCCACCCCTTGTTGCAGTGGATGGCAACGATATTTTTGAGTATTAGGTGGAAGTAATCCTGAGTTACCGTAAGCCTTAAAGTGGACGCGCGCCGTCTTACTTTGTGAAATGGAACGCCTATGGTGTTAAGCACAATGCATGTTAGCCCGAAAGGAATCTTACCAACTGCCAGGAGATTTTTTAGGGGTACTGGAGTATTGTGTCCACACGCGAATGGTAAAAAGGTGATGGCAAACATCTTCACCGCTTCGGCCCTGATTCTCTCACTATTTTTGTTTCTTTACTCACGGTGGGGCTTTGCAAACCTTGTAATGAGGACATTGAAACCTAAGTGGGGGGGAATGTAACGGAGTGCTACCTCCATAGAGGTTCCTCGCCCTTATTTAGGATTATATAAGGGTCCCAACAAGATTATACAGCCAATTAAGCCATATTAAGGCCATTAACCTAGTGTTAATGGTCTGTAATGTAATAAAATGGCCTGTAATGTAGTGTTACGATAAGTAACACTGACATCGACATGAGACTCGAGTCTCATGTCGATGTCAGTGTTACTTATCGTAACACTACATTGTCAACATTGGCCGCATGGTGGCGTTGCTAACACAGCGACCGCCATAGCCAGAGTATCCTTTGCTCTGGCAGCTGCCACGGCAGCTGCGGCGGTGGTAGCGTCGGCGTAGCTGGTGGTGGTGTTGGGGTAGGGGATTAGCGGGAGGAGGGGCACTCCCCCCTTACAACTACTTCTCACCCTACCTCTACTGCCCCCCATTCACCGCGGGAATATGTGTCAAACCATGTGTGGTGCGGACGTCCGCACCAGGGGGCAATAGCGGGCGATGGAAGCCCGCGAACCAGGGTTAAACCCGGCGTATAACCGCGAAAACCAACCATGGTTTGCGGTTCCTTGATTGTCACCGCTGGTTGGGCACTTCCACGCCATCATTGGCAACCAATCGTACACACCATGTCTGGCGCAAGCCTCCCGACCATGAATGTAGCGATTTTAGCAAACATGGCAGCCAGCTCTGGCGTGGTGGCGCGCACCATGGTTGGTGCGTGCCACACACGCCATGATCAATGCTGCCTTCCCCAAGCTTGCGGCCAAGAATGGTGCGCAACAGTCGCACCATGCTTGGCGCGTGCCACACACGCCATGATCAATGCTGCCTGCCTTGACAAGGTAACCAATCATGGCGCGCAACAGTCGCACCATGCTTGGTGCGTGCCACACACGCCATGATTAATGCTGCCTGCCTTGACAAGGTAACCAATCATGGCGCGCAACAGTTGCACCATGCTTGGTATGCTTAGTCCGCACCATGCTTGGTGGGCTTTGCTAGTGCTACATGTGGCACATATCATGGTGCATGCATACATGCAGTCCAGCCAGACGTGATACAAGAAGACTTTATAGGCATGCACGAAAGTTCAACAAGCTGGCTACAGCAACTGCTACTACTATCTACACCACTCCTCCCCGCGTTGTTCACAGCAAAAGGTGGCAATGACGACCAGCGCTGCGCACACCTGCACACCTGTACCCGAAGCACAGTCACCGCCTTGAACAAGCGCGCATGCTATGCACACATGATGCTTGCTTCTCGTGACTCTCAACTTCAAGTGGGTCTCAACCAACTATGCTTTGGTCTCCACCTCTGCTCCTCTGGCTTCCTCTCTTCATTGCGGCCAAGGCCTGTCAATTGC
The DNA here is from genome assembly GCA_009103225.1 of Chlorokybus atmophyticus. Taxonomy (NCBI): domain Eukaryota; kingdom Viridiplantae; phylum Streptophyta; class Chlorokybophyceae; order Chlorokybales; family Chlorokybaceae; genus Chlorokybus; species Chlorokybus atmophyticus. Next base: position 1,134,336 of record RHPI01001715.1, read on the forward strand.
ATGGGCATGTCAGTCACCTTGAGGAGCTGCCTTGGCAAAGCCTGTGCAAAGTCCGCTGTACCTGGGAGCATGTGTGCAGACTCCCATCGCAACTCGCTTGCTAAGTCAGGGTCTGCCCTCAGCCACCTCTTGGCAACAGCCAATTGGTACAGAGCATTCATGATCTGTAGGTCGGAGATGACGTCCACCCTCGGGGCTGTTATAGGGCAGATCCTCCAGCATAGAGCTGTATGTATGCCGCCAGTATTTGTAAACGTTCATCATCTGCACGCTGCTAGGAACGTCCACAGTACCGCAACACATCGCAACCCATTAGGGCAGCTGCTCTTGTTCAGGGTACTGTTCCTGCTTGGACAAGCAATTGCATGTTATTGACTTAGGTGTGAGCCAGCATGAACAATAGAACATGCCAACAGAGTACCTCTTCACGTTGGCTCTGCACAGGACGCACCAAGTCGGCAACGCATTCATCTAGCCGCACCATGTCGTCTTGGCAATTTGTGCAAGGGCAATCAGCAGAAGTGGCCACGAATGTGAACAGCCATTCGCAGCAACGGCCCTGCATGACAAACGAGCGTTAAACCCAGCAGTAGCAATCACAAGGTAACATCAGTAACACTATGTGCTCAGGTGGAGTCGCGCCACAGCAAAAGGTGGCCACTGAAAATCGCGCATGCGCAAAAGGTGGACAGGTTAAGTCGCGCAGCAGCAAAAGGTGCTCAAGGGGTGTCGTGCAGCAGCAACAGGTGGACAGTGGGGTTGACAGAGCAGCAATAGGTGGATGCCAACCTGCGTACAGCAGTAAAAAGTGGGCTTGAGCAGTGCCTACCAGCATGCGTTATGCCGACACTTCATTCGTTTGCCAACCATGGGAGAAGTCCGTGCGTCTGGCCGGTAGCCACAGCTTATTTGTGCCAGTAGGGGCCACCTTGAACCAAGCTGTCATCTTGACGCGGTAGGAGCGGCATGGTGTCTCGCCTGGGAAACCACCTCCACAATGGCAGTGCCCACTGGCATGCAAGTGCTGATGTCGTACACCAGCTCTTCGTCATAATCGTCCAACTCTCTGCAAGCAACTCAAGTCAAACACAAGAAGCACCCTCCACTCCACGAAAAGACTTGCACGTGCATTGACCTTTGACCTAGCCAGGTTGGACAAAGTTCCTCGTCGGTGAGGGGCTGATTGGACATTGGCGCCAACAGCACTACAGGGGTATTGGCTGGGCAGTCGTGGATGGTGAAGTGTGCGCTCCAGATTTCATTGCCATTTCTGCCAGAGCTGGAGGAACACACTGCTTCTGCACTTCTTTTTGGCTTCCTCTCTGGTTTGGCCCCCGTCAATACCTCACTTTTTGCCCGCGTCTGAGTACTACTTCTCCAAGAAGTACTTCCAAATGTGGTCTGCAGAGCCAATTGGCAACTCAGCAAGTTTATTAACACAGAACTTCTACTGCTACTAGTCACTCAGTTTCCAACCAGCAGCAAAATGTCAGCTGAAAGCAGCATGTTGAAAACGGTGGCAGCAACTCAACCAGCTTGCCAAACACCAAAGGTTGTCACTGAAGTAACAGAGAGCAAGCAACTTGTCAACCAGCTGAAATTATAACATAGAACAGCAGCCACCACAAGCAGCAATCTACGTTCCGTCCACTTCAGAGACTGGCCTGACTCAAAGCACAGCACCTTAAACTGCTGGTGTGCACAGAGCGGATCATCTCCTTGGCTTGCTGTCTGTGCTCCGTGTTGGGGTCCTTGAACTTCAAACCGCTCATGCCATTTGGAAAGGTCTCCGGCATGCGCTGCTTCAGCAGCTTCAGGTTGCTCTTGTGCACAGGATGCAGCAGCTTGAAGTGTTTGCTCAAGAACTGCGACCCAGTTTTCTTGGCCACCTTGATGCCTTTGGCCTTGAAGCAATCATCAATGTTGGGGAGAGCCATTGTCAGCTGGCAACTTACATGCGACACGACACAGTGGCTACCAACCAGGAAATGACCAAGCAAATCACGCAACCAAGCTCACGCAAGCACACGCAAGCACACGCTCTAGCTAAACATAGCTCAAGCGCAAAGACAGCAAGCTGAAGCTAAAGCAATCCGCAAGCCACAGGCAAAGCCACATGCAAGCTCAACCTCCGCAAGCTCTGCAAACGCAAGCTTAAGCAGCAGCATGACGGACGCAAATAGCGTACGTACCGTAACCCGCGCCAGACCAATACACCACTCCCGGCATGAATCCTTCGTAGACCGCTGACGCGTCCTATCTTAGGGTTAGCCCAGACCAAATTGATGCCGATCAAACGACGTCCATCTGATGGCGTGGCTTCACAGACTCTCAGCGTAACGCCGCACTCACTCACACAGCGTAACTGCGTAATGTCATACACACTGCGTTTGCAGTGCATTGGCGCGAGTGCTCAAGTAACTTAGAGTATGCAAGCATGACCGCATTACGCTTGACTGTCACCTATATATCGCCATTGTTGGCTTGTGTCGTATTGCCATCTTTTGCTGTGTAGAGTTCACCTCTTGCAATACTTTGAGTGGTTGCGTTGAGCTCAGAGTGTAGCTTCCAGTTTGGGAAGCATGGGGTTTGCATGGGCTGTCCTTCTTGTCGTGCCAATGTGCCTGCTGGCAAAGGAACCTGCAATGACACCAGAGCCTCCAAGTTCTCCCAGCATTTTTAGACGGTGTTTTGCAAGTATTACTGTATGTCCCAGGGGATTGAAGGGAGAGAGACGAAGACACAATTTGACAAGCTGGGCGAAGTGTGGTCTGCAAAAGTGAGGGTAAGCAGCGTTTTGCGCATCATCATGTATGCATGAATGAATTGCTGTGCATGAGGTCATGGTCGTCACTTACATGCTTTGCTTCCGCAGAACAACGAATGTCCTCCACTTGATAATCCAAGCGTGAGAAGCTTAAAGGCGTACCGTCTTCGGAAGGACCCGGCAACGGTAACATGCTGTTGCACACCTGCTGCCGTTCGCTTTTACTTCAATTGCACAAGTTGCATGCATTGCTGATGCAGTCGCCATGTTACAGGATAAGAAGCTGGTCGAGGCGGCTAAGCAGGCCAGGAAGGAGTACTAGGCTAGGAAGGATGACCATTGCCATTTGTATCGGCGACGCCGAAGAAGCGGATGGAGGTTCCCGGCAAAGGGAAAGCGCTTGCAGTTGGTGGGGAAGACTCTTCACCGCCCAGCTCTCCACGGTCCAAGCGTCTTCGTGAAGAGTCTGCAGGCCAGATTGCTACTAAGGTCAGTTTGTTGAGATTTCATCAACTTGCTGAGGCAACCACCGAATATGAACAACTCTCAACTATGTTTTTCACATGACTCCCAAGCCTACAAATGTCAAGTTGCGAGTCATACCTGAGGCGCCCTCCCCCTCGCCCACGCAACCAGCTCCCGACCCGTCCACGCGCCGATCCACAAGAGTTTCCTCGAAACAAGAGTCATCACACCTGACTACTGCACTGCAAATGGTGGAGAAACTGAAGTACAAAAAGGCAAAAGATATTAAACGGTCCACCAATCCAGAGGTAACAACCACCTTTTGCTGCATTATCGCTTGTGCTGCCACCTATTGCGCATGCGATTTCCACTGCTCACCTTATGCTGTTGCGCGACTTTCACTGCACATCTATTGCTGCCTTGTCACTTGTTTATGTATGTGTACACCCTTTTTACTGCAACAATATATATAATACTCTTACCTACTTGTGTAAATGCGCAGAGTGAGTGAGTGAGACCGAAGCACTTGTGGATGACAGGTATGTGCATCCAGGATCGAACGAATCATGGTGTTCATTGCCGCACGCATCGCAGCAAAATAAAAACTTTACTTACCATGGCCATAAATACTGCATCGCCACCTCAACGATCCCGCACGCTGGGTTTGGTCTTGTCGCATTGATACCCACGGAGCAGGTCAGCGCCTTATGCCCTACGACGGCAAATGGTACAGCGCCCAAGATGTCCGCCAAAGATTAACTTCCGATCACCCTCATCACCGGCGCTATCATGAGCTGCGCATACCCGGCCTCCCGCAATCGGCCAACGTCACCATTGACGGCCATTCGCGCTACGGCAACGTTGTAGGTTACATCAACTTCAGCAAGGGAACAATGTTCAGCACCAACTGCAGGCTGCAGGCCACGGTAGACGATGCTGGGGAGGACGCTGTGGAGGTGGTGTCAATCTCCATGCTAAAAAAAGGGGATGAGATGTTCTTGGATTACGATCCGCTCGTCATCCCCACTGAAGCACAGCAAAAGGTATAATGTATTGATCAGGATCACTTGCTCCTCTGCAACTGCAATTGTAATTAATTTGCATATTACGCTGCAGCATGGTGAAGCACATGCAGCTGCAAAGCTCCCCCTTTGAAAACTCGCCCATGAATTGCATGCACATGCACATGCACCAGCACCAGCACCTGCACATGAGTCACCTCTGGACATCTTGGCGAAAGCTGCCGAGACACCAACGCCTGCAGCACAGTCACCTTCCAAGGAGGTCAACAAGGAAGAGTACGAGTCTGCTTTGCAATTTGCCGGCTCCTTGGGTCCACCTAGTTTTCCTTCTCCTGCCGCTTTCGACCCGAATGTGGGCTCAACACCTATAGCTTTCATCTGCCCTATGCGCATCCAAGAATTAGTGCTGGCTGTTTTGACACCTTGTTGGGCCATGCCACAGTTGGCTGGCTCCCCTTCTCCGCAGTCAAATCCAACTAATGTTGCGGGCATTCCGCAACCTTGCGCATAGGAGATTGAATCTGCCTGTACTGCCTTCGCCCCATTCGACCCCATTTATTGGCACTCCACCTACTTCCACCCATTCCGATCCCCAACGAATCCAATCCCTGAGCCCACCTGGTCCCACTCTGTCAATTCATTGGCCACCTCCTAAGACTTTCCCACCTCCTAAATCTGCACGCAAGGACACTACCCACAATGCCATCACACCTCTTGCTCCTGCTGCCCCACCTCTATCTCCTGCTGCGCATGACCCCGCTGCCCCACATATTGCTCCTGTTGCCCCACCTCTTGCTCCTGCTGCCCCACCTCTTGCTCCTGCTGCACATGACCCCGCTGCCCCACCTATTGCTCATGCTGCCCCACCTCTTGCTCCTGCTGCCACACCTATTGCTCCTATCAACCAACCCACGATCAATCCCTTCACAGCCATCGCGCATGACCCCGCTACCCTACCTACTGCTATTGAAAATGCACCCGAGGTCGCTCTAGCCCCTGCCACCGCACAAGACAAACCTACCTCACCTTTTGCTGAAGAGGCGGTTGCCCTGGAGGCTGTTGCGATCAGCGAGGAATCTCTAGTCACGTATCTATAAACCACCTTAGCTGCTCGCGACGAAACTTTTGAAACGGTACAGTAGTGGCGCAGAGACCAGGGAGGCGCAGCGCAAAGCAAAGGCTGAGTTTGATGACTTGAAGAAACAGCGTCTCAACCACCTTCTGAAAATGCAGCAAAATGTGGAGCACTTTGGGAAGCAGCAGGAGAAGCTCGCCGCTCAGGTCGCCAAGCTTGAGAAGGAGAAGAAGTCAATACAGCACGACAACCAACAGGGCAAGCGAGCGCTACCCAATAGGCGTGCAGCAACCATACCCCCAAGCAACCTTAAGCTTAAAGTGCAAGGCCTGCAGCAACAGGTTCAGGAGATTGAAACAAATCTAAAAGCGTCGCATTTAGAACAGCATACCCTTGCAGATCGGTTGCAGCGGGAGGAAGAAAGCTGGACCAAACAAATCCATGACCTCAGGGACCAACTGATCAAGGCACAGCAACGCCTTACTCAGCGGCAACAAGCACCAAGCACCAGTACGAGACCGCCAGCAGAACTGGCAGCTGCTCAGGAGGAAGTGGAGAAGTTGAAGAAGCAGGATGCGCAGCTAGAGCGACATTTGCATCTAACTGTCGACATTCCGCAAATGCTCATAGCACAGGAGCAGCTTTCATCTTCCAGCTTGTGGTGTCGACCACAAGAGTCGACCACAATTGCAGCAAATTGGCCGTGGTAAAGCACTCCCACTGCTGTTTTGTAACTGAGACACATGCTCCCACCGGACTTCCTCAACTTATGTCTGGCTACCAAGAACGAGTACTTGAAGAGCCATAAATACGCCAAGATCACCAACTAACCTGCAGGTGTACGGGAGATGCTGATCTTCTATCGCAATGTAGAGGCGCATTACCAAACTGAGCTTGCGAGGTTCAGCAATTCTTGGGGGTTTAATGTACATTTGGCCTTAACTGTTACACTCCTCCCCCCCTAGGTGAGCTTCGTCCTCGAAGCTCGCGAGGTTGTCGTCGAGCAAGATAGTCACGCACAACGTCTCGAGCATTAGCCACATGTGCCTCTGGCTCCCAGGATGCTTCATGCAATGGATAGCCCTTCCATTTCACGAAACACTTGCGCACGCCATGCACAAACTTTTCACCAAGGATGTCTTCTACCTCTTACTCTGGTTCACCATCCGTGCCAACTTCGGGGGGGGGGGGGGGGGGGG